>DWLS01001956.1:0-19551 GCA_018246255.1 Pachliopta kotzebuea
GCTGTCGAACAGTACGGACCTCTGAAATACCAATAAACAGTGATTAGATTCCATTTGTAGTCTTGTTTCGACATGAGCCATCATGATGGAAGTAACCGTGACGCTGACGTCACCATTTTTAAAAACATTTCTGTATCGCCTGCAACGCATATATTATAAATTTAAATTTATTCTGTGTATTAAAATGTTTATATATTTAAAATATTTGTTTTTTATTACTTAAAAATAATATGTTGATATAGAAATATTTCATTATCATCCTGCTTTTAGTTTAACCTCGCATTCTACCTTATGACACTTCTCCATCACCCAAAGTAGAGAGAAAGATAACGCTAAAGACAAGTCGACCTATACACGATGTGTTTAAATAAATAAATTTGGCATTTAAAAGTAAAATGATCATCATTGAAGTTGAAGACTTCATATCTTCAACTTAGAGTACATCAACATCAGCCGATAAATGTCCACTGGACATAGGCCTCATCTAATGATGTGGACATTTGGACCATCTCCCACTACGCTGAACCAATAAGTAATGGTGAGGAGCCAGAGCCTCTTTTGATAATTAGCAGGTGAGGCTGGCTTGAGTCCCGTGAGTTATTGTGTGGCAACTCTTATACCACTCTTAGAGTATAGTAGGAGAAAAATTTGTATAGAGATTCCTCTCTATTCAAAGCTCTGAACAAACTAAACTCTAGCTTCCGCTGATCATTTTATATAACACGATGTTATATTAAAAAAGTGATAGCCTTGTTTGAACGCGAGCCTTCCACTCCAAAGATACCGGGTTCGAATCCGGCCTGCACCAATGAATTTTTCAAATTATGTGCAGTCAGTATAACACCAACTAATATCACGTGTTCTAGCGGTAAAGGAGAACATCGTGAGGAAACCTACATATCTATGTGATGACTATCTATTGTCGGACTAGTATGTGAAATGGAGAAGGCAATGGTAACACCATTCCATTATAACTGGTAAGAAAGTCGACGTGGGGTTCACTACACTTGATGTCGACCCTCAGTCATGAGGAAATACGAATTAGGAGATATTAAAAAAATACAAAATTTTCCTTTTAATTAAATAATTTTGATCGTATTACAAGTAAGGCTCAGCAAATTAATATCGTTATAACAGATTTTGTCCAAGATAATAAAACGGGGTGTCGGCGTAAAATATCACGGCCGTTAAATATTTTTGTTAAAAGGGGGGTGCTCGAGATGAGTGAGGCTCATTATGAGACTTTATAATTGAAACAGTCAGCTGTTTCACTATCCAACTCATCTCGACGATTTAACAAGACGTGTGTCAGGGTTGACTGGATACAGCTCTAAGCTAAACGGGAACAGTATTTAGTTGAGCGATGATTAGAAAATTTGCTGTGGTAACGTTTTTGGTATCACATAACAATTCACGGGATCCAAGCCAAACACACCTCGTGGTGCACCCAACAAACGAGGCTCTGGCCCTTACCAACCCGCATTAAACCAGAGGAAGGCCCAAATCCCCCCTTTATTGGGGGAGGCCGTATCTAGCAGTGGACATCTATCAGTTGATGAATATAATGATTTTTATTTGAAAGGACTTGTTTTAGTACACCATTAACTGTTTGGTACAGCTGAAAAGATATGATTCGCAAATCAGATGGTCAACATGGTGCAGGAGAAGATGATGTGATGGTACAGCTACAAAAAGAGAAAGCCGTCTGATTAAGTCGGAAACTTGGCACTGCAGCGTTCCCTTGGTGGCAGTAGACCTAAGATAAAATTGATGACGATGTCGAGGACAGAGCGAAGTAGAAGTAAAAAGTTTGGAAACCCATCTCCACCACCGTATGAGTAAATTACTGAAATAATAAAAGTTGGTAAGTCTCTTTTGCCTTACCGTTTATTTAGTTACCGTCGCAGTTTCTAAATATTCCACCAAATAGTAATGTGCGAATATTACTATGTTCCGGTTTGAATGGTGTTGTATGCTAGTGAAATTACTGGGGTAATGAGACTTGACATTTGATATATCAAGGCTACCTGCGCAATGTGGTGCTGTATACCATCTTAACCAGCGTCATTTTATGGGCAAGCCATTAGGTGAACGTCTTGCATGTATCGCCTTGTAGTAATAAACGGAAATTCAGTGCTGTATCGTACAAAAGTCATCACTATTTGAAGTACTTAAGTATGAGGACAAGGAATCGAATCTGCGACTGTCGTATTACAAGGTAAAGTATTTAGAGACTGTGCTATATAAGTAAACTACTGAGTCTTTACAGCCACTCTCGTCGCGTAAGCATTCGTATTTAATAAAACGTACAGCTTTTAAAGTTTTGATAAATTCAATGTCAAACTGGATCGATAACTCAAAATTTATACTTTATCTTATAATATGTAGTATATAGTTTTAAAAATATGCTCTACATTAACTGAATAATGGAGAGAAAATACCAGCTTCGGTTAATAGGGGCGAGACGAGCTCGTTACTTGGGATTATAAATGGCGCTCTCAGCGCGACATCCTGCCTTAAGATTTCAGCAAAATTATTCCGGTAATACGGGTAATTATTTCACAGAGAGGTCTCAGTTACTTAGCTTCATAATTTTTTTTTATTTATAAACTGACGTAGCATTAATTGTCTGGTAATAATATATTTTATAACAATGAAACAATCATAGCAAATTTTGTATACAACTATATATCGTTGCCAGTGGTATTAAAACGCTGCCAACTGTAGAAAAGCACCTCGAAATATGATTTTTATTTACAGATATATATACTATGAGACATATGAAATTTATTAAAAAGTGGAACTGTCTTAAACAATATTTAATTGACTCTCGAGTTGGTTTTGTATTCGGTGTCATGTATTATTGAGTATGGACGATCATTTTAAATCCAAATTGGTTAGCTACCATCAACAATAACATCGTTGTGTTCCCAGTGTCAAAATATAGCAGCCTTGTTACTAAACATTGGGTTAAAATCAAGTGTTGATAAAAAAAATCTTTGTTCCTTCAAGAACAAGTATACCGTCAGTAGATCTCTACTTACTCTCTGACTTGGTACTTCATTTTTTTTCTCTTGACGGTAATTGACCTGTATACAGATCTAAGACAAAATTGATAGAGCGAAGTAGAAGTAAAAGGTTAGGAAAGCAGACAACACCACCCTATGGGGTAGTGACTAGGAAGAGAAATGATCAGCATGTTCCGGTTCGAAGGATTGTTTGAGCAAATTACTAGAGTAATAAAAGGTGTTGTCTCTTCTACCGAAGACCGTTTACGAAGGTACCACTGCAACTCCTATTTCAGCCGACAAACTACTGTGCAAACATTACTGTGTCCCAGTTTGAAGAGTGTTGTAGCTAATGAAATTACTGGGGTAACGAGATATGACAGCATTCGTAACAAAGGGACGAGCGCGTTGGTGGTTTATACCATTCTTTATAATATTATAATATAGTATTTGTATTAAAAGAATTGAATGTGAAAATAATCAATGTACAAAATAATAAAGATATTTCTAAATAATTTTAAATTTGAATTTAATTATATATCAAATATACTGTGTCAAGAACTTATATCATTAGTAAAGATATTACCAACGGATCGTATAAAGTCCTCGTCACGTAGCTCCATTCAGGTCGGGGACGCGGTGAAATTTCCAATAAAGCTAAAATCATCGCTGACAGATGAATTGCGGAAGATCCTTTATATATATGACAATGATGAGAAAGGAGTTTACGTGGTGATGAGTGAAATTCTTGATCATAACATTGGGATATTATTCAAGACTTACTAACACATCATCAAATTGTTCAAGCTCAAATGCCTTTAGCTTGAATTGAAGTACATAGAGGCTAATACAGGGCATTTTTTTCAATTTACAAATAGTTTATTACATAAATATATCTCCATACTTATTATAAGATTTATGTATATTAAAAATTCCATTTTCATTTATAGGTAGATCTTCGTTAACGGAAACCGTCTAAGAAGGTACCTTCGCAGCTTCAAACAATACTGTGTTCCAATTTAAAGGGTGCTGTATGCTAATAAAATTGCTGTGATAACGAGAATAAACAGCTTACTTCTTACAGCGACGAGCGCAATGTGGAACTTTATCTTCTTCATCCAGCCAATAAACTTCCATTGCTGGAGATAAACTTCCCCTAATAGCGGGATGATTTAGGCCGACTCCTACCACGCTGCTACAGTGCTGGTTGCTCCAGCAACCATAGCCTCGTTCTTTGAATAGCAGGATTTACGAGTAAGTGAGGTTGGCTTGGTTCCGTGAGTTGTGCACCTTGCTAATTAACTAACGAGGCTCTGGCTCCCCACCTACCAGCACTGTACCAGCGCGATGGGAAAATACCCATATACCTTCTTCATTGATGGAAGCCTGTATCCAGCAGTGGACGTCTATCGGCTGATGATTAAACTGTATAGGGACAAGAAAATAGCTTATAATAGCTACGAGTATAATACCGTGGCTTTACTTATTATACTATTATAAAGCAGCGGTAACTTTGTTTGTATTGCTTAAAGAGTAACAGGTTCAACTCCCAATATGTTTGAGCTTATGGTGAAGAAAAAATTCGTTAGAAAACCTAAATATTTTAAAAGGCTTTTTTATACGTATAACATACATTCCGCTAAAAATGTGGACAACTTGTACTAACTGGTGTTACTCCCAGCATTGGGAATATTAATATAATAATACACGCTGTGTTTGTGTAAGGCCGTTCTTTTCACTGTCAATTTTGCGATATATCTATATACGTTATACAGATTTTGTACAACTTCCTGTTGGTCGACCAGAACCGGAAGTACATAAAAAAAATATTTTGACAAGGAAAACTTTTATTTCAATAAAGATATCAAAAATATGCACCGTTAAGGTACTTGGTGATATTTGGTTCCACTTCCGGTTGGCCGGTTATACCGGAAGTACATTTAAATAGTAATTTTTATACGAGCAACGTGTTTGTATAATAATATCAAAAATATGCATAGTTATGGTATTTAATGATTTTCGGCACCACTTACTGTTAACCGAGCGGAACTGGATATGGCTGAGAACCATCTCCGTACCCACCTCAATATTAATGCCAAGTTTCATTATAGCCGGCCTTACTGTTAGGCCAGGATGACCACAACGAATTTCGGACACACACACACTTGACTAAGTCATAGTCAATGCAAAATTGACACTCAGCACCTAATTGATTACCATTTTATGTTAAAATAGTTAAAGTACTATATAATATAAATTATATTATTACAGTTCTCTTTTACTATATAGCTTATATGAAAATACATTCTCTTAAAATAAATGTCAATTTTAAAGGCTTTAAAATTGGCTCTTGGGAAGAAGCAGTAATAGTAGAATAAAAGGGGAGGCCGAAAGTGCGAATATTCGCTCTCTATGTGGATTTTTAATATAACACTAACTTTTCAGTGAAAATTTTACGGTTTAATAATATTTTTCGTTAAAAGAATATTTCATTTCATTTACAAAAAAGTAATTTAGACAGTTAATTTATGTTTTTTTTATTCGACGAGGCGACGAGAAGTAGAAATAATAGAAGTATAGTTAATATAGTATACATAGAACTACATTACGCTGTCGCCTTGAGATGTAAGGTATTAAGTCTCGTTACCCTAGTAATTTCACCTTACAGTACATTTGGACACAGTAATATTTGTACATTACTATATTTAGCTGTAATAGAAGTTGCGGTGGCACCTACCTAGACGGTCTGTGGTAATACAGACCTACTACCAGTAAAGTAAGTATAAATACACTAATGTGTTCATATTTGACCAAAGTATTTAAATTACTGAGGAAATTGTGAGTATCGAGTCTGAACATATTAAGACAAAATCATCATTACTGTCGCCACCTTATTTTGGGTACTACTCTAATTTTAATAATGTAAGGTCGGTAGAAAAAAATTACTAGCACATTCTAAGCTGTCACTATTTTTTTATACCACTAAGGTGGCAAACATACAGCCTGCCTGATGGTAAACAGTTACCGTAGCCTATAAACGCCTGCAGACACCACAGGCGAGTTTCCGATCCCTTATAAACCCCTAACTGACTGAAGCCAGCTCCTCAATTTTTGATGTTCTTACATCATCGAAATTTCCAAAAATGCAACTTCTGTTTTATCCTGATCAACATTCAGAACGACTAGTGGTAGGTCCCTTGGTGGAGATGGCTTAAGCATCTACCACCATAGCTCTATATTTTTTTAAAAATCTTTCCTTTGGTCAGTATGGGCTAAGGCTCGTTCCACAATTTTCCTTTTCTCAGATTTTTCTTCAATAAGTTTTACCATAATTCATTTTAATATCTTTCAATCTTCCTTTCCTTTCAACTTCTTATGCCACCGCAGCTCCTTTTTCTACCGCTAAATAGTAAACAAACATTACTGTGTTCCAGTTTGAAGGGTGCTGTATGCTAATGAAATTACTGGGGTACCCAGACTTAACAAGGCAATGAGCCTAATGTGATCATGTATCATCTTAACCAGCGTCATGTATTAGATGAACTACTACTATTTACTATTAGAAGAAAGCCTTACTCGTTCTGTCGCCTTGTGGAATAAAAGAATAATTCATCCATTAATCGTAAAACTTTAACACTGTATAGTAATTAGCCACAACTTTTCTCACAAAGCGACCGCAAGTATTTGCCTAGAACGCTAGACCGCCTAGATTTAAAAGCGAGTCCCGGTTATTTCAAATGCACACATTAGACTAATGAGATCGTTTGAAACGTTTAGATTTCATTATCGTCCGTCGATTTGTATCGTGCGGTTGCACATTTACAAATTAATACTGATCATATCAAAATAGATTATAGCTGAAATTGATTTTTTAAATTTTATAATTGTTCAGTTTAATTGTAATCACATCTAGATCTAATTTCTGGTGATTATTGCTGTTGGGTCTCTTTTACTGTAATGTGCAAACGTTGATATGTTCCGGTTTGAAATTGGTTTGGTGTTGTAAACCTAGTGCAATTATTGTGGTAACGGGACTTAATGCCTTACGTATAATGTCTCTCCTTACGGCAAGCGTATCAAGTCAGAAGTAAGTAGTTTGTGAATAAACTGGAAGATGAAGGTTGATGAATGTTAAAGCAATGTATGAAGATATGTGCAGACCTATTGTGAGCAGACCAGAAGAGTAAGGAGATGAAGATTATGATCATTTCGTCAATACGTCAACAACCATAAACCTACTTTTTCATTTAGGTTTTAAAGATCATCAATCAGTCATATGCGATCCACATCAAGTACCTGTAAATTTTTTAGTAGTTTTAGTAAATCCTATCAGTTTCGTGAAAAGATTTAGTATAGCATCGGGCAATAATGGCAAATAATTTGGAAGTAGCTACTAATTAATAAACAAGCTTCTTCTTCATCATCAGCCTATAGACCTTGCTGCTTAAAGACTAAGAGAATAGGTAAGCCCTGCTTATCGTAGAAGGCTACTGAAAGGGTTTTTGGGGTACGCAGGCTTTAAAGGTGGCCCTCACTGTATATCAAGTGAGCCCGGAACGGACAACAAATATGATGTGGTCTCGTTTTATTGTAGCAAACTGTGGATGCTGAGGACGGTAACGGCTTTCATTCGAAGTGCTCAGTAGAGACATCGGTGAGTTCTGTAAGAGATCCAGGGGCCTTCATCAATGCTCAGGGAATGACTACCGACGGGAATTTAAAGGGTATAAATCCCACATAATCTTGACTTCCGTCTAGAAGCTGGGTATCTTTAGAATATTTCTCTTGAGTCACAAAAAGACTGGAAGACTATAAACAAGCTAACTTAGTCATTCAATCATTAGACCCATGTTCTTATAAGGGAATCGTTTTCCTCATGATGACAAACAATTCCTTGATTTTCTTGATATAAAATTGAGGCTTTTTAATCAAACTAACATGGTATATATGTAAGTAGTATATTTTTACTAACACTTACCTAATATTGACTTGTGGTCTGTAATAAAGGTTTATTTTAATAGTAACCTAATCTTCATCAGCTGATAGACGTCCACGCCTGAATATAAGCCTCCATCAATAGTGGGGGGAATTTGGGCTGTCTCCTACGACTCTGGCCCAATGCTGGCTAGTGAAGTCAGAGCCTCGTTTGTTGATCAGCAGGGTGCACCATGAGTAGTTGAGATTGATTTTAGTTCCGTAGGGTATTGTGTGGGACCCCGTGCTACATATTACACAAATTAATTTTTGTACAGAAATAATATATAAGTTTCGATTCTTTGAAATTTAATTACGGCGAACTGGGTCGAAGTTGTCTGTTCTTTGTTTCTCATTGGCTCCGCCGGGGCCACCGGTTTTGGCAGGCGGGGCTGCACAGTGTCCCGGGCACGGGGAACAAAAGTGGGTCCAGAAAAATGCTTTGTTAACACGCGTCCTCAAAATCGCTCTCCGAAGCCGCATAATTGAAATGAAATTGCTTCAAAAACAATTGTTATACAAACGTTAAGTTAAACATCACAATTTTAATTGTATTACTTTAATAGGTCCTATTCGATGGACTGACGATATAATAATAGTCGCTGGGATTCACAGGGAGTCACTGGATTCAGACATCATAAGAAGGTACTTTGTTGAAAACATTACAAGAGCGCTATGTCCAGCAGTGGATGTCCATCAGTTGAAATGATTATGATAAAGCAGTATTGCATATAAAGACTTCGTAAAGATATATCTTTATAAGAGATATTGATATAGATGTTTTTCCGAAAAATTTTTCTTTGAAGAAAATACTTAGAATATTTATATTGCTAAGTTTTAATAGTTAAGAAAGCTTTTAATAGTCACTACTAGTTCCTAGTTGGATTCTCTAAAAGTACTAGTAATAGTAGTATAGTCTAATTTTTTTTTAAATCGTTCCCCTTCGTATTGTAAGGGTCCTGTTTTCCATTTTTTATAACTAACTCATTACTCTTTTCTTTTGCTCATAACTAATCTCCTTTCACTTCTTATTTTCAATCTGTCACTCTATCCTATTTTTTTGATCATCTCCCACGCTTCGCCTCTCTTTCATTTTTATTTTTATTTTACAAATTTTGTCCTTATCTATTTATATTTCTATTTGTTTCTATTTTACTTTTGTTACATTTCTTTTCTTTTAGTTTACAATCTTAATCTATTACAATTTACATTTATTCATCCCTTGTGTTATTTAACTCTTTTGCTCTGTCTACAACCTCTCACGCCAATTTTATAAAAATGTATCAGCCGATTAATACCTACTGTTAAGCATAAGCCTCCCCCAAAAATTTCCACTCCAATCAGTCCTACGATGTCTACATCCAGCGGTTTCCCGCTACCTTCTCCAGATCGCCGCTGGTTTAATGCGGATTGGTGAGGAGCCAGAGCCTCGTTTTTTGATTACCAGTGCGCACCACAACCTGGTGAGGTTGGCTTGGGTCATCATCAATCATCACGACCATACAATTTCGTGTGCTTATGCAACAATTCAGGGACCTAAGTATCATGAAGAAAATTCATTTACTCTTGTATGGACAGTGACTCGATTAAAAGCTTTCTTTTTTTTTTTTATCCCACTTGGGTGACATTCAGGCCTGCGGCCCGCCTGGTGTTGAGCGGTGACCGCAGCCTATGACCGTCAGCAACACCAGAGGCGTCACTGACGTGTTGCCGACCCTGCAAAAACCTCTTCACACCTTTCTTGAAGAACTTCATGTTGTAGCCGCTAGGGAAAACCTCAGCAGGTAACTCATTCCACAACTTGAGTGTTCTCGGAAGAAAACATCTTTGGAACCGGACCGTGCGTGACCATTGCGGTTCGAGTGTGTGAGGATGAATTCCCTGCCGATGGCGAGCGGTGCGATGATGAAACGTTAACTAATTATTATTTTGTTAAAATATACACTACTACGATTATAAGTAGAAATATCAAGGATAATATTTGTAAGTGTGACGTGATGGTAAGTTATACGACTGCCCATAATATAGCGCTGTTTACAATAGTACATATTACACCACATTACACTCGTCGATTTGATTCGTTAGTTGTCAAGTCTCGTTACCCCAGTAACTTCACTAGCTTACAGTATTTTAAAACTGGAAGATAATAATATTCGCACTGTACTATCGGCTGCAATAGGAGCTGCGGCGATATCCAACTCGCACTTGACTTTACAGAAGCCTCAAAGAATTACTAGAATACTATTCACTATTATTTCTTTAAGCAAATTTTTGTGTTCCTACTTAAGAGGTTTAAAATATTTATCAGTATACTTATTGCCTTTTTTAGGTCTTCTTTTATAATAATTTATAATTTGTTTATTTATCTAATGTTTTAAATAGTAGGATTTAATTAAGATTTATAGAGAAGGCCACAAGTGGTTGTCTTCTATCCATGTCATGTTGCACGAGGTATTACGTAAACGTGTTCGCAATATAACTTTGCAATGCAACAAAGGTGCATTCACAGCTGAGTATTTATTACTTACTATATATAAGTAAATATTTATTTTTAACAAACAATTCAAAAGAACGAATAGTCTTATTGAAGAAATCATTCAAATAGCTTCAATAGATATCAGGTCAATGCCAGGTCGATTTGAAGAAATAAGGTTAAAAACATAAAACTGGGTTATACACAAAAAATAATCAAAGTATAAAAGGAAGTTTTCTATTGGAAGTTTTGATTGTTACTTGTCGAAGTCAGCGACCTAAAGTGCCTAAACATATTTAAATATATATTATTATAGGGAAAGGAATACATAACTGAATGGACTCTATGATAGACGTCCATTGCTGGACTCAGGCCTCTACTAACAATGAGGGAATTTGGGCCGTTTCTTACCACACTGACTGGCAGATTAATTGGGAGCCAGATTCTCGTTTGTTGATTATCAGGGTCTTGTAACTTCGCGGTTGTGTTCCGAACGGAGATCCCGTGACCTCACCAAACGCTGAGTAAGTAGTAGTAAAAGTAACCACATAACTACATAACCAAACACACAGAAGGCAAGGTATCTAGTGAAGATTTCTCCCCTTCCCCCCAAGAAAAGGGTCCCGTAAGTTTTTGTGTGGGATCTCTTACACCCTACCTCTATTCTCCGTCTTATTTATATCATAACTCTTTGCATTTAATTTTCTTATATAACTAGTAAACAATTTTGCCTAATAGCTAAATAAGTGTGAATGCGCCTTTATAGCATAGTTATTAGTATTTATCTGGCTACAAAAAGTCACGGACTTCTAGTTAGATGTCTTGGTGCGCGATTATGGTCATTAATTCTGTATGCACTTTATGTAGAACAGAATAGCGCAAACAGAACGAACAGTATCAATATCTTACCATGATATTACACACAAGAAATATATATATATAAAATATATTAAAACATTATTTATCTGATGGTGAATGAAACATTTATAAATGATCACATACATCGTGGTATAAATGAAATGTAAGGCAGTAAGGTTTTAGAATAGCGATTGTGAATCGATAAACGCAGAACTGAAAGGCAAACCAAATTAGATCTACAATCAGGTGAAGGTCAGAGAAAACTGCTGGATGCAAACAGCTCAGGATCGATTGGAGCCAAGATCTTTGAAAGATAGTTATGTCCAGCAGTAGGCATTTACATGCTGATGTAATGAAATATATATAAATAATATACTTAGCTTTAGTGTCCTCCAATTCCAGACATCTTAGTAGTGAACGCAGTAATAGATGAAGCATATGTGACGGGAATAAACGTCATCAATTGTGTAGTAATATAATACTGGTGGTACTGTTGTAGGAGACCGTCTAGGTAGGTATTACAGCAGCTCTTATTGCAACCGACAAACATTACTGTGTTCCAGTTTGAAGGGTGCTGTATGCTAGAGAAATTACTAAGATAATGAGACTCAATAGACTCAAGGTGTTGTATATTTCATCTTAATTACAGTCGCATTGTTACGACAAGAGTATCACTTACCATCAAGCGAAAGTCTTGTTAATCACTGAAACTATCCTTTACTTATAAGTGAAAGTCTTACTAAGAACCAGCACATCAAGTATAGTAAGAGACAAGCTAAGTGACCTTTCGTACCATCGCATTAATTCATGCGTCCTCGTTACTATACCGCATCCACTCTCCGCCAATATTAATTACTGGCTACATATACCTCTTACATATACATAATATACATATAATATACACCATCTACATATGTATCATATCGCTTTTTAACGAGGCAGTAGATTATTACTGTTAATTCAAAAATAAGCAAGATCCAAGCCAACCTCTCTTGCTCTTGGTTCACCTTGCTAATCAACGAGGCTCTGGCTCCCCACCAACCTTCATTCAGCCAGGGTAGGAAATGGCCCAAATCTCCCCGACAAAGGCTTATGCCTAGCGATAGACATATATCGGCTTTTAATGATGAAGCAGATTGATGACGTATTAAATTGTTCTGTATGTTCTTCCACAAATATAGCTATGTTTATTACTGCTTAGTAGTATAACTAAGCATGTGATATCTAGACGTTATAATAAAGAATATAGTTGTTAGATCTCTTTTGCTGGTCACCATCTAGGTACTAAAGCAGAGCCTAATTCTACCACCAAACAGTACAATGGAAATGTTACCGTCTTATGTTTTGTATGGCGTTGTAGCTATAGATATATATTAATCTATTTTAAGGTATTACACAAAATATTATCTTAAGTTATTTAAGTAAATTCCAAGTCTAGATAAAAAGTATTTTTTTAGTATTAAAACAATGAAAACAATTTGCGCTGTGATCCTAAGTAGAGCACTTTCTAGGTGCACTAACCAACAGTTATAGTTACTTATAACTAAACTAAAGTTGTAAAGGTTATGATGTTCCATTTGTTAGCATTTCAAATATTTCACAGATATATCACGAACGTTTCTAATCCACTTATGCAGCATCACGTAAATTTACGTAACGCAACAATCAGCAACACCTGCAACTGCGTATCGTACTAGCGGAAACCGCTCGTCACGTAACGCGACGGATTCTCTCACGTTCCGCATTAACTCGTGCAAAGAGACGCTCCCGTTTCAAGCGAACTGATTGGATGGTAGGACGGTCACCACACCTTTATTTATGACTGCATATTGATAATTAATTAATCTATATTACTTTAACGTCACTCGAACTCAGTAATAATCCAACTAACGTCTTGGTATACAAGTCTATGGCTTCCTTTATTCCGAAACACTAGGTAATGTAAGTACCACCGCACCGCAGCTCTTATTTCTACCGCCAACTAGTAAGATGCCAACATTACTGTATTCCAGTTTTAAGTTGGCTGTAGCTAATAAAGTTACTGTGTTAACGAACTGGGGTAATTCCAGTAATTTTACTAACTATAGCAACTTTTCAATCCGGTACACCTGGTAATATAAGTAACACTGCGCCCCAGCTCTTATTTCTACCGATAAACAGTATTACTGTGTTCTGGTATGAAGGGTGCTGTATGCTAGTGAAATTACTGTGGTAACGAGATTTTGCAAATAACATCTCAAAGCGATGAGCGCAATGTAGTGCTATATATATCTTCTTAACTACAAACAAGCGTATCACTTACAATCAGGTAAACGCTTTGCTTCGTCCTATACACAAACTGGTAAAGATTGAAGTGATGTATATATGTGAACGTCGGGACACCGCAGCTCTTCCAGCTACTAAACAGTAGTAAGCAATGTTTACTGTGTTCCGGTTTGAAAGTTTTTGCTGGTGAAATTACTCAAGTAGCGACTTTCATGTCACAAGGCGATGAGCTCAATATAGTACAGTGTATCCAATGTTAACCAACGTAATGTTCAAGCGTATCACTTATTATTGGGTGATCGTATTACTCATCTGCTCGCTACATATTATGAAGAAAAAACTGTACTTGATAACTTAATAAAATAAGTAACATATATACAGATAAACTATATATTTTATCCCCGCTTTTCTCTGATATTATTATTCAGGGGTTTTTAAACTTTTCTATACATCATTTAATACTTATTCTATCTTATCATCTACCATTACAAAACTTGTACATACATTTTGTATATATACTTACATTTATATGTTCTTATTTCTATTATTTACTACAGTACATATCCTTTGACAATATATTATAAACTAATTTATAACTAATTAACATTTTATTAAGTCTTTTAAACTATCGGTTTGTATTCTTAGACCTGTTTTCTATGAATGGGACAGTTGCATTATGTTATAGTGAAATAACTAAACTTATAATCTAAGTTTAGGCAGGACTTAATTATATATTTGTCTTTACTTTATATTTGTTATTACTGCCATTACATAAAGAATAAGTTATTACTGTACAAGCGAAAGGTTGTTTAGCGAGTTGGTTGGAACAGGTGTACTGAATGCGAAAATCTTCATATAACTTTTCCTTGAAGGAAAGGTATCTTTTCAAAGATTTTACCGTCGAAAAAAAAAGGTATACCAAATGTGAGTGTTGCCGAGTAAATGATAAAGGCCTTCTATAAACTTCAAAGTTTACTCAGCAGGTGAATAATTCATTGTTATATTATTAACATTTATTCACTTACTTGTTTATACAGATACGAATATATAAACGAAATTATATATGAGTAATATATTTTTTTTTATAATTTCACGCTTAACAGTAAAGTTTTTGTATGATATTAAACTAACTAAATTTTGTTGACGGTTTCTTTTTTATTTGAAAAGGCATTCACCGGATAGTGAGTGATACGCTTACCTATAACGTGGCACTGGTTAATATTGTATACACGGTACCAAATTACATTCGCCTTGAGACGAAAGGTTTTTAGTCTCGTTATCCCAGTAATTTCACTAGCATACAGCACCCTTCAAACTGGAACACAGTAATGTTCGGACATTACTATTTGGCGGTAGACAATAAGAGGTGAGGTGCGATGCTTATATTTCCTGGTGTTCCGAATTGAAGTGGTATAGTTAGTAACATTACTGGATTCATGATTGGTTAACAATTTTCATTACAGAGAATTCAATGAGTTGCAGTGCATATCATCCTAACCATTTCTATAAACAATAACAGTATTATTTTACTTGAATATGTCGTAGTATGTTTATAATATAGATCATATATTAATAAGTAAGGAAGAATCTCGTCTTCATGAAAACTTTGTATACTTTATTACACATATATTACACAGGCGATCGATTAGCAAGTAAAAATAATATCTTTATATGATATTAAGTGATACGCCTGCCCATAACAACATGGCGGTAGCTAAGATAGTATCCACAACACCACATTGCACTTTGTCTTTAGATGCAAGGTTAAGTCTCGTTAACCCAGTAATTTCACTAGCAGATATACAACCGCCACATAGTAATTTTGCATATTACTATTTTTCGTACAAATAGAAGGTGCAGTGGTACTTACCTAGACTCTGGGCTAGGTTTCTAATGACGGAGACCAATAAATGCTACATGTTATATATCTATCATAGATTATCAACTTGCAGTTTATATGTATACTGTGAGAAATTAAATAATACAGAAGAACTGTTACTTTTTGTATTATCATCATCAGCCGTCCACTGCTAGATATAGGCTTTCCCCTATAGTGAAGAGATTTGTACTATCTCTTACCACGATGGCCTAATGTATTAGCAAAGTTCACCACGAGGAACTCAGGTTGCTTTGAACTCCACGAGTTGTTGTGTTAGACCCCACACACCTCTTTTTTTACTTATTTTATAGCCACAAATTATTGGTACCATTTATTTAAATAGCGCCATCTATTGACGAAATTTCGAACTATTTCAATATTTCATACCTAAAGAAATATGCGACAAACTATTTAATAACATGTTACGACATAATAAATATGACATAAATTGTTCTGTAGACTGTCATGTCATCACTTCCGCGTGACAAACGTTACTTGTTTAACGAGACGAATAAATAAAATAATAAATATGTAAAGAAATTAAATTAAATCACTTAACTTCTGTTAGACAATATATATTCGTTCAGAGTTACAGCACTTCCACTTAGATTTGTACAATAATCGTAATGTGTCCTCCGTCCGTTGGTCACCTCTTATATACCCACTAACTGTCGTCTGCCACGTTTCATACGGAAGTCAATTCCTTTTTAATAAATCAACTTACAACACAGTTTCACATTAAGTCTTTTAAAATTATTATTAAAGTTTACAATCATATTACACATGTAAATCTTTTGCATATCGATTCGATTTGACAAGAATATCAGTGGCATCATACATTTTTTGTTACATACATAGTTCAAATACATTTATTACTATACGTATATTGGATTGAATAAATTAATGATACATATAGTATTAAAATAAGAGAGATTCTGCAATAACAATTCTTAGAAAATATTGTACAAATATTTCATATATCGATTACACGTTTACGGAACGACTATAGTCAATTGCACATCTTTCATAATTGATACTGTCAAATAAATATACAAAAACTCATATTATTTTACATGTTGGTTTAACAATTTTTTTTTAAATCTTTACAAATATAAACAATACATGTTATTTTTTCAACGAAACAATGAGATAAGTAAGTCCTGTACTTGACAAGTTATACTGCTCATAACAACGAGACTTTAGTAAAGGTGATATTCACTACAACATATTGTGATCGTCTCTTTAAGAAACTAAATATTTAGTATCGTTACTAGCTACGGTATTACAACTGGAGCACAGTAATATTTTCATTATCGTGTGTGGCGGTATAAAAAGGATCTGCGATGTTAAAACTGTACCGTATTAAATGTATTAATAATAAGTTAAGATTGCCCGTAGTCATCAAGCAGTTTGTACATAATAACTATCGTATAGTAAGTTAAGTTATTGATTATTAATTAAGCCATTACATAGCATGTACTTGAAGTTTCTTTAAAGCTATTTTGAGTATCCTAAAAACCATTTTAGGATAGATGTATTATCAAATACACAAACAATACAGAGTTAGCAAAAAGTAGCAAGAGCTATTTAAAGTATAACTCAACGTATTCTATAAGATCCGAATTTGATGTAATTTTATATATAAAATAGATGAAAACTTAACCTCAATTTCACGTAAGTGACAATAAGATCGTGGATGGATGAATCGTGCTTAAGAAGAAAATCACAATAATTATTCGTTCGCAACAATAACAATCTAGGTTACAATTAAATCCTACAGGACAATACAAATTACGATAAATCTATTTACAACCAATATCGCAATAATTACCAATTTTTTTCTCTGTTACTGAAGTATTTATTCACTTATATTACCTGTAAATCGTTGCTCAGTAATAAAACTATAATAAATATTATTCATCCGTCCTTCCAGTGTTCTGATGAATATACTTAAAGCATACAAAATTTATTTAAGTACACAAATAAGCTGGTTAATAAAAACTTACTAATTTTCATGGATCTCTAAAATCAATAGTAACCAAGAGAACGTTACGTAAGTTTCTAAGAAACTTAGGTGTAATATTTGTCTTGTAAAACAAATATAGAAGCCTGCGAAATCTCTTCAGCGCGCCGCCGGTAAGTGGGCCTTGAAAATTGACGGATTTCACTAGTAAAAACACGGCGGTTGTTGACCCTGGAGTTCGAAATTAACAAGTACACCAGTGGACCGGTTCCTCAAAAACTGCAGCAACCGGACCTCCGAAACGTCGCACCCAAAAAAAAGGGCCGAATTCATTATTTATGGCGAATTGGCCTTCAACCGCCGTCAAAGAGGAAAGTTCATTGGATATGTCTCAACAGGTTTTTTCTTCAAACATAACTACATGAACGACCTTACTATCAAACAGTAATAATTTAAACTTTATTAAATACGTAATTTACTTATTTATTTTAATGTAAATGCAATCAACAGCAACTTACCAGTGATAGGTCTCCGAGCTCCGGTTTGAAGGGTGCGGTAATTAGCGAAATTACTGGGATGACGAGACTTAACACCTTATATCTCATACGACGAGCGCAATGTGGTGTTGTGTATACCATCTTAACAAAAGCTAAGTTGTTATGACAAGATGGACAGGTGAATAAAAAAAGTTTCTATAGGTTTGAAAAATAAATACTTAGATCTATAACAATTAAGTAATGGCAACTAAGGGAATTGAATGTATTTTATTGCGGAATCATTTAACAATGCTTTGATTACTAATTATTCCTCGGTAACTTAACAGGTAGTAAGTATATTGTTATGTATATAAAGATATAGTAAGTAGGTTATCTGTTGTTCTAAATCTTAATTAATGGTAATTGAGAGAAAGAAATAAATGACGGTAAATCTCTATTATCGCAGACTATCTAGTTAGGTACTACCATAACGCGTATTTCTACTGCCAAATAGTAATGTAAGTACCTGTGTTCCGGTTTGAAGGGAGTTGCACGCTTAAAAAATTACTGGAATAACGAGACTTAACGCCTTACATCTCAAGACGACGAGCACAAGCTGGTACTATATATATCATTTCAACTAGCACCGCCTTGTTATGGGCAAGCGTATCACTTACCATCAGGTGAATTATTAGCTCGTCTTGCTACCAATATATAAAAAAAATTAAATAGGTATCAAACAAACAATCCATTGATACAAAAAAGATTCATTGTTAATCCAGTAATGTTACTAGTTACAGTGTACTCTAAACTATAGTACTGTCGGGAGGCACTGCTATGGTACTGTTTTTGCCGCGGAAATCTTCTAAAGATACTTTGCTTCTGGGGAAAGTCAGGATTATGTGGGATATACCCACTAAAACCCCACCGATGGTCATCTTCAGTGCATTGCGGAAGGTCCTAGGATCTCCTGTGGAACTCACCGACGCCCCCCTGCACTGTTAGGTACATCCCAAAGAGAGGTGTAGCTCTCCCCAGCATTCAGAGTGCTGCGATAAAATTCAAGACCACTTCGCACTTAACGAATAGTGAGGGTCTTCATCCTCAAATCCAAGAACCTGATAAACCTTTGAGTCGTCTACTACGACAGCAAGGCTTACGTTAGTCCTATCCTTGATAGGATGTTATGGGTCCCATACAACAACTCACGAGATCTAAGCCAACCTCACCTACTCTTGGTTCACCTTGCTAATCAACAGAGGCTCTGGCTCATTACCAATCCACATTGGGCCAGCGAGGTGGTAGATGGCCCAAATACCCTTATGATTGGAGGACTACATCCAGCAGAGGACGTCTATTGATTCGTTCTGGTGGTGATTCTTAATAGTCCAAGACTATATGATTACCTGTATTGGTACCTAGTTTACTTATCACCATATAACATAACTTGATTACGAATAAGTAACAATTTCTTATTTTGGTCTGATGCTGTTAAAGATGTATCGTAAAATGAATCTTGCTCTTTCATTACAAAAGATTAAAGCATGATTATTAACATAGCGGACGGTGGAGGCCATCCGACCGGTCCTCCAGAAGTGGGTTGGCCGGCGATTCGGCTCGCTCACCTTCCGCCTGGTGCAGGTACTCTCCGGACA
>DWLS01001957.1:0-19551 GCA_018246255.1 Pachliopta kotzebuea
CACAAGGGTCATTAGCTGTAATAGTACATTTGTTGTATTCTCTTTCTTACAAGTACTAGTATGCATGTCATTATAATTTGTATTCTCTTTCTTACAAGTACTAGTATGCATGTCATTATAATGAAATAGGCAGATTATTTCTTTAAACTAATGAATAAGAAATTTAGATTTAAACAATAATGGTCACCTTCCCTGATTTTCTTTACAGATATGATAGCAATTCCAGACTATGTGTCCGGAGCAACAGAGCACTGGGGCTTAATTACATATAGAGAAACATCTTTTCTTGTAGATGAAGAAACAGCATCATCCAAAAATAAGATCAGTGTTGCTAACACTATAGCCCATGAATTAGCACACATGTGGTTTGGAAATTTGGGTAAAATTTAGGATTAGTTACTATACTATACATATTTAATATGTAAACTTAGTTTAGGATATTATAAATAGCGCTGTACTTGGCCAGTAATTATGAATAAATAGTCACAGTCAGGACCTTCTTGTGATAGAAGGCCCCAATCCCAGTAGGGGTAACCATAAGAGAGTTGTTTGCTTAAATTTTTTTTTGAAGAAATACAATAATAAAAAGCAGTTATTGTGTTTTTAAATATAATGTTAAATTGACCATTTTAGTCAGAAAGAAATATCCTTGAATTTAAATAAACTAAATATTTTACATTAATATAACAATATTTTACTTTTAGTTACAATGAAATGGTGGGATGAAGTGTGGCTTAATGAAGGTTTCGCTTCTTACATGCAAGTAAAAGCTTTAAATGCTATCGAACCTTCATGGACTATGGTAATATAGAAAATATATATTTTTAAAATTATATTTTTTTATTTGCTAATTTACTGATAAATTTTCAGTTGGATCAATTCTTGACAAAAACCCTGCACTCAGTTTTAGTAACGGACGCGAAACTCTCCAGTCATCCTATTGTACAAACAGTAATAACCCCTGACCAAATCACTGCTATTTTTGATTCCATTTCATATAACAAGGTAAACAATTTTTTATTAATTATTTATAATGATGAAAATGGTAAATTTTTCTTACTTGACAAATATTTATTAGTGTCAGGTTTCTGTGGAAAGAGACCGTTTAGGTCAGAGGTCTTCACATGGGTGATCCACATGAAAATTTTGCTAGTCCTTAAAAAATGTGGATTATGTTTACTCTCTGTTTTAAGGTGCAAGAATGGTTATGGTTTGTTTATTAATATAGTATCGTAACTTGGTTATAATAGTTTCGTCTTGTTAGCTAAGTGTGTTTTATGTGCTCTCTGTTGCTTGGTCTGACTGCTGGCTGCCTCGGTACTTTCGAAAGTTCACTGGTTATAATGCTATTCAAAGGAGAACCTAGTAAAGATAATATACACGCAGACGGCAACATATAATTCTGACTATTGTATTTTATTGGAAATTTATTAGATGAACATTTTTTAAAACTATACTTATACAATAGTATACTTATATTATACGTATACGTAATACAAAAGTATACTTATATTATAAATATAAATATACTTCATTATATATTTATATTGCCCTATTTTCAACCAGGGCGCATCTGTGCTGCGAATGTTGGAAGGTTTCATTGGTGAGGAAAATTTCCGGTGCGGAGTATCTGATTATTTGAAGAAATATAAATTTGGCAACACAGTGACGCATGATTTGTTATCTTCATTAGAACCTTATTTCAAGAAAGATAACCCGGAATTGAATCTTTCGTATGTATATGTCTTTAACATGAATGTTTTAATATTTATATGCTTGATAAAAATTGTTTGAGCTTTATAAAACTAATTAAGACATCATTGTTGACTAATGGGATCTAATGTAAAGACTGTAATCGGTTGATGTCCTCTTTTCGGAGGTCTATATGTACATGTGTATATGTATGTGTAATATATATACATAAATACGTATATTTGTATATCTGCTCTTGTTAATCCTCTTTTGGACATAGACCTTCCTCAATGTCTTCCACCAAACATTCTCATCAGCTTTTCTATATACATACATTTCTTTATCTATATAGCTTATCTTTATGGTAACATAGATATAGTATATATTTATATGTATATATGTCTATATAATCAAATTTATTTATTTATATTATTGTGTATTTTATCTATATTACACCCGCGTAGTGAAATACATTTAAATTAATTCAAGAAATTAACTTATAATTTTATTTGGATTTGCTATTTTTTTAATGAGGATATTTTAATTTTAAGCGTGCGATGTATAGTTTATGTTTAAGCCTACTAATTGGTATTAGTAACATTTTTTCAGATACATTATGGACACATGGACTAAACAAATGGGTTATCCGGTTTTAAATGTGGGACTCGGCGAAGAACCGAATACTTATATTATTACTCAGTCACGATACCTACTTGATTCAGAAGCTGAACAAAAGAATGATTCAGAATTGAAGTATGTATTTCTTTATTCTGTTATACTTAATGATACCTGCCGCCAGGAAAAGCTGTTTAGATTCCTGCGTAGTATATCATCCTTTTAATATTAAATTTATTTTCATTTAAACATTTTTCAGTTACAGGTGGTTTGTACCGGTTACGTATAAAACGAATAAGAATCAGTTTAACGAAGTTTTATGGTTTGCTGATACGGCGGATAGTGGTAAGTTTTTTATTTATTACTTTATACAAATAGCATCATGAAATATTTTTATTGTATAATACATATTGACATGAAAGTTGCACATGGTGATTGGACAGTGCCCCTAATAACAATACTTTGAGTTCGTCTCGTCGCCTTTGCTACATGAAGGTTTTAACAAGTGTCGTTACTCCAGTATTTTTTCAAGTACAGCGTGTTCATTTCAAGTAGCAACACAATAATGTGTACACACTACTGTTTGGCTGCAATCAATGAAGTTATGGTGGTAAAGACGATAGTAAAAGTACATAAATTATCTCTGCATCATTTATTTATTTGCGTTTTTCAGTTAAAATTAGACTGAAAGAAGGTGAAAATTGGCTTAAAATAAACAACAATCAAGTGGGCTATTACAGAGTGAATTATCCAAATAATATGTGGCAAAAATTGACACAGGAATTGAACACCAAATCAGAACAGGTATGAAAGGTATAAAATGTAAAAATTTATGAAAAACTCTGGTTTTGACTGCCAGAAAACATATGCTGTTATGACGACAAATTATCAATTTGTTAGTGGTGGGTAACTAAATCCATGATGTCTAGCCCCAAATCTAGATAGTCGATTACAACACTTGCGGTTAACTGCTTGCTTCACGAAGACGGTTCTGCCGCGCATTTTTTTTATTTATTACCATCAATCCATAACAATCTCTTATTGATTAGGCTTTTCCAAGCGGGCGTCTTCGGCAGCTCATAAACTTTAATAACTTGACTTGGCGTTCTTTTATTTTAGCTAACGATTTCCGATAGAGCCAATTTGTTAAACGACGCTTTTGCACTTGCTGAGGCACGTGTAGTGCCATATGAATTGGCATTGAACTTAACTACTTACTTAAGTAAGGAAACAGACTTTGTGCCATGGGATACTGCAGCGTCAATATTCCACCAATTTACTGATCGTCTGTTAAATTCAGCCGCAACTGAAGATTTACAGGTAACATAACGTAGTAAGATGGTATACAATGAACTGGCCGCTTTGAGATAGAACGCCTCGTCCCCTATTATTTCAATAGCTTACAATGCCTTTCAATCCTGATTAAGTAACTTTTGGACACTGCTGTTTGTCGGCTGCTATAGGACCTGCAGTGGTTCCTCGATAGACGGCCTCCGGAAACAGATAACTGCCACCAGTGTAATCTGTATAATGAATGAAACTTCCTAAATCTGTACATGAAATATACAACTACGGTTGTTAATTTAAAATCAATTAAAATAATATTTTTTCTATTTACATTATTACAATATAAAAGATGTATTTTTTTCATATTCCGTTTTGTTCAATTATTTAATTATTTACTTTAATTTTAAAACTACACCTCGACATGGCATTATTTGTACGAATTTTTAAAAAATTGCTTCAACACAGGCATCGGACTATTTTTGTGATATCAGTTTGTTGTATTGTTGATTTGACTACTGAGGGCGCTACTGTCCATTGGGATGTGTTGAATCGTGTAGTATACATACATATTTTGTAATCAAATAATTTTTTTATCCCCTACCCGTTATACCAATGAATGTAGTATGTTTCTTAAAAAAATCTTTACTAAGAACTTATTTGAATCTTGATACGCCTAAAATTTTATTTTGCAGACATACGTTCAACGTTTAGTAGAGCCGCTGTATCGGCAGCAATCTTGGACGAGAACTAATTTAAGCGTAATCGATGGGTAATAAGTCTTAATCTGTTCAATGTGTTTTGTAATAGCTACCAATTTTTATTATGATAATTTATAAACTGACAGTTTTGTCAGAATTTTTTCTGAACTATCTTATGGACTATGTAATGAAATACTGCAGGCTGCTCCGCACAAGGATTTTGTCATTGGCGACAAGTTATCGTTTACCTGATGCAGAGGCTAAAGTTAAAGACTTGTTCTTGAATTGGCTAAATTGTCGTGCGACTTCCGGAGCCGTCACAATAGAGCCGGACTTACGTGACTTCGTTTATTACTACGGTCATTTTATTTTGTATTTATATTTCGAAATTACCTCTCTTATTACATTTACTCCAATTTATAATTTATTTTAGGAGTCTATAAAATAAATGAGATTGCGGACTCTGTCTTTGATGGGTTGGAATATCCCATCATCATTGTAATATTTATTCCTATGGCCATTGTATATATATTACTATGTCATGTAAAGGCCGACTTAATAATCTTACTACTTAATGCTTTGGAAAAATTTATTTTTTCAATGTATATAAATTGTTTAGTTGCAATTATTAAATTAATTTATTTTGTTCTGGACATTAGTATTCATAGTTTCTTTAGTACATTTTAGCATGCGTAGTAATAAATAATGTCTTTCTTTTTGACAGGAATGAAATCAGCCACAGAAACAGAATGGGAAAAGTTATGGCAGATATATTTGAAGGAAGAAGATGTCCAAGAACTTGCGAAATTGAGATATGCACTGGCAGCCCCTCGTAACCCCTGCATACTCCAGAGGTAATTCAAGCAACGTTTATGACTAATTCCTTGTATCACACCATTTACATAGACATTAAATTTTGTTGCAAATAATTAAAAAACAAATTCGGTAGAGGATGAGGACTGACTGTTATGTGAACCGACAACCTGAGGGTTATTCAGCTTTTTTTTTTATTAGTTAAGGGTCAACGCTTGACCACAATCCCGCCTGGTGTTATGGTGATGTAGAGTATGATGGTAAAGCGCATTGACCTAATAAGTGCCTATTCACTCTTTTCTTGTAGACGCCTACATCGTACGGTAACATTAGACTGGTACAATGTTATTACTAAATAGAAACTTTGATTTTGCATTCAAACATTGTTAGATAAAATTCTCTAATATCGTTTAATTATTTGATAATAAAAAATAATAATAGGTAAACAACCATTCATTAAGTAGTGAAATTTTTCAGATATTTGACACTGGCGTGGGATGAAAATAATATCCGCAGTCAGGATTATTTAAATGTCGTTCATCATATAAGTAATAATCCGACTGGCACGTCACTAGTGTGGGATGACGTCCGTGAGAGGTGGCCACAACTTGTCGACAGGTTCACTCTCAACAGTCGATATTTAGGAAATCTGGTTCCGAGCATCACTAGCTCCTTCGATACTCCCCAAAGGCTTCAGGAGGTATGGTGTAACAAAGTAATTACTACGTCGCATGTAATAAAAGTGAGTTGAAGTGAAAAAGATGTCACAAGCAATAATAATAAACACTCGTCTTATTAATCAAATTATTGGGAATTCGTGGTTTTCATTAACGAAAATAAAATCAAGGATCTATCACATAATGGAGTATAAAACGTAACACCGACTGTTAGCTTGAAGTATCCGGATCCGCGAGCCCTGAGACCGACAGCTTTAGACGGTCATAATAGTGACATGGGCTCTGACATCATCGAAAAAAACAACACGAACTTTTAACAATTAGCTCGATTTTGTGATATTTATTTTTATTGTTATTAGTGATGATCAGACATCAGACATCGATCCATAAAATTAACGTCTTATATGTTTGGATGCTTTGCTGTAAGGGAAAATAGATCGAAATTATCTATTTGTTTTCAGATGCAAGCCTGGTTCGAAAAGTACCCAGAAGCCGGTGCCGGTGAGTCGGGCAGGAAACGCGCGCTTGAGACGGTTCGAAACAATATTCGTTGGGTTACAACACAGAAGCCGGCTGTCGTGGCATGGCTTAAAACGCACGTCTAAATAAAAATATTAATTATAAATTAAATTTTCATGATACAGCTAAATGGTAAAATAGTATTTATTATATATTAAATATACGTGAAATCATTTTTTAAGATAATTTTTTAAAAAATTTTTGTTATTTTTAAAACTACTGTTTTAGTTTAAGTTATTACCTTAAAATGACAAAATTGTAAGTCTCACTGTGACATAATAAGTTATTTTTACTACCATCCGAAGGTCGAGAGGACAAAAATTAAAACGAATGTCATTAAGTTTAATTACGTTATATGAGAGTTAAAACAATATTTTGTATGTATGTGAGAGATAAATCAAACAGCACCTCACGGGTGTCCGGTTACTTCGCTTTATTTGTTTTTAGACTTGTTTAAATACGGCATAACAGCTGTAAGCGGTGCGGAGGATCTGTAAGATTACAATATTATAAACCCAGTTTTTCAATTCAGGACATAAGTTGCTGAAATTAAATTATTGTATTTATTTATTTATAACTTGTATTATGCGAGAATAGGGTAGTTTACCCTTTTGTTTCACAGTCGTGTAGGTAAGGTGGAATCAAAAGTAATATATTAACTCCGCGTGATGAAGCGAGGGGTGCAATGATAGAAGAAACAGACAAAAAGTTGAAACACCAATTTTCGTGTTGTATCACTCTTCTTATTTATGTAAAAGAGGCCCCATTGTATTCTTTAACAAAAAAATCGTATATTTTGCAATTACATTAGTTTTTTTAAACACCGAAATAGCTAAAGATGTTACAGTTGTTTAAACGAAGACATCCTGTACAGTCATTACATGCAACACGTGTTTTTCTTAAGCCTTTACCGTTAATAGAAATAATATATTTTCTAGCTATGATTGATAATTATAAATTTATTTCTTTATAATATTGCTCATTAGAAGACAGACCTACGGGCTACATTTAATATATACTCGTTGTTTTCCGCTTAACTAATCTAGATAACTGTTAAAAATCTTTATTTGCACTCTACACTACGAAAAGATATTGATTAAAACATTTTATTTTGATTAGTCCTGAATCTATACAAAGTTCAAAATTTGAATCTTTTTTCCAACATTAACGTTTTAATCAAAATAATCTCTGAAGTATAAATAAAGTCCCACGAACTTTTCAAAAGTTTCATATTCTCCAAAAACTACTGGCATTTGTTTAGTGAAGAAATATTTACTTACTTGAATAAAAGATGGCAAACTGAGGTAGAAGAATATGCCTGCATTCAGTTGATATTGAATAGACATGCCAATATGTAGTAAAATTAGTTCTTTTCGTATGCGAGGACTGAGATACCACCATGCTGAACTCAAAGGTCCTCTGCCCGCATCAACTGCGCTCTGGAGAAACATACATACTTCTTTTTGCATTTTGAACTAGCTTTTAGTGCAAAAAATACATTTATTACGTACATATAAAAACATACACACAAACACATAACCAACTTAATGTGATAATAAATATACAATATAATATGTATGAAATACCTAATGAGTTTCTACAGTTTGGAATCAGGGCTGCTATTACGGAAAGAGAGTCGTAGTCATTTCACTAACTACACTCAGTACCGATTAGTTGATGTCGCCTATCCATGATAGTTCTTGTTCTCGGACAATTTTGAGGTAACGGTTGGATTTTTACCTTAACATGATGTACAATCTCAGTGGATGTTGATTCACAAGTAGTTCCAACGTACAGACAGAGCTGATGCTGTTTTGATTGTTATTAAATATTTTTTCACAGAGAACATCCCCTATTTTTAACTTTCCAAATCTCTCGTACTATTTTGTATTGCGGGTGACTTAGCTTTTTTTCTATTCTTCTTTTCCACAACATTGTCGTCGGTCACTTGACACTTAGCTTAATACTATATTTTTCATCTTGACTTAGATCTGCCTGCAGATCTTCGACCCTGGATGGAAAGCTTCAATACCGAGTTGACAACGTAGTCTGGCGGTTTGTCTCTCTCTCGCAGACTACTCTTCAGCAACTTTATCATCTCCTTTCCGAATTTTTTTATAAGTTATAACGTGTTATTAAAACAAAACCGTACTAAATTTAATTATAAAAATCAAATAAGTTTCCCTTGTTCTTTTAATCCGACATTTCTATTTCCCTCCTAAATCAAGAAAATAAGATTTATTGGCATAATAAGTCAAGGTGACTAAAGCAGAAAGCCTTGTAGAGGAAACTACCAAGCAAGGATTACACCTGATAGTTTCTAACAGTGCTAATACATCAAAGGCAACGGGGCTTGACGAAAGTATGCTAGGTACCGCGGCGACCCCGCCTCGTTTTTCTCTCTAGAACGAGCTATATTTTCTATAAACATAAAAAATTTAGACTTAAAAAAGTTTATTTAAACTGTTAAATCTAAAAGAAATGTTAAAAACTTTTAAGTTACAGTTGAGATAAATCGTAGTACTACGACTCCCGCCTTTAATTTTTTAATAAAGGATTGTTGCGTGTAAGAGATATTGAGATAGAGAAAATGCGAATCTTGTAGAGAAAATGATCGACGATCTGTGGCGCCGAACTATCGCCACATCGTACAATTCACAAAAATACCACGGATGTTTTGTTTTGGCCGACACGGCGCAGTGACGACGTTAAGTCGTATCGATGAGTGACGCTATTAGTATACTGATGCATATAAAACACGTCTCTTATTTCAACTGAAATTGTTATACGGCAGCTACAGCCTTATAACTATTCGTGTCTTTAAGAAACAGTTTCTTAGTTTAATTATGGAAATTCCTATGAGAAGATTACCTCGTTTAGTACAGCGTCTCCATAGTAACACATAGAAAATAATTGCACAAGTGTAACTGACATGTACTGGACTGCATGCACTAGATGGACTGTAGTCAATTCCTGCAATAAAATATTGTCAAACGACTGCGCTACAAACAAACGAATACTTTTTTATACTTTTAGTATAATATCCAAAATTTAGGTTTATCCGTAGCAATAATTATTGTATTGTTAATGTAAATATTTGTAATTTGTGCAAGACGTATAGGGTTTGAAGCTGTCGAGTGATTCAACAGCCATAGTTTATGAATAATTCCTTTATATCAAACTCGCCCACAACTTTGTAAAATCTTAAATAAGTGAGACGTTATGTGCTTACTATTAGCGACCACGTCTACATTGGAAAGCAAAACTACGGTTTAACAGCAATATTATATGAGCAAAACAAAAAATTCAATAAACTAGACATCACCGTCTTCAGCTGAATAGCGACGGAACAAAATATAGTTGTTGCCACCAAAAAGTAAAGACCAAATATATTTTTAGTCAGTTGGTTGAATTGCTTTGCCAAGCTGAAAACAAAGAAAAACGGACTTTTACATTATTAGTCTATGACTTATTGGGTTTTGGCTTAGGGTCTAGAGGTCTCTATAGATTATTATTTATTATTTAACATAGGTAAATCATGTACAAACCTTTTTTTTCTGATACATGCACTACAAATGATTGGATATACCGAAATAGGGTTTAAGCAAGTGGATAACGTGTTCTCACGTAAAAAATTTTCTTGTACTTACGTTATAAGCGCAACGTGTATGCGATGACAATGTTTGATTCTCATGTGCGCCCGGTTATCTGTAGTTTTAGAAAACTTGTATTCTTTTCCATTTCCGGCAATTCGTTCACTTTTTGCGTGAAGTAAATAGAACTGGCTTTGAATAAACATCATTAGACCAAGTGCCGCCGTATCAAAAACTATGTGGACACTTATTGCGTATACTCCCGCAATTATTTCTAGAATAATCGTCAATAAGTACCCGTATACACTCACTTCATCCAGTGGTGTCCATATAGGTAGAAAATGTGGATATTTGACAATGTTTTGATTCCGATATTTCTTTAGCGCATATTCAATAAAAGGTGATATAATATACAACGTTGCCATTAAACTATAAAACTTTATTAAGAGCATATATCTAGAACGGAATGATTTAGTATAGCTTTCAATAAACGTAGATACGCTGATATCATTTTCATTGTCGGATTCGATGTCTAGGAGTGTATTTTCTTCTTTCCTTTCAGCGTTTTCTATTTTCGCAGTTTGTTTGAGTAAACTTCCCCATTGTTTACCGTAACTGCGGAGATTAAATAGTTTGCACACTGCCATAATAAAAAAACCTAAAATACTTATACACTCTATCATATATAGAGGGTCTTTCTTGGAAATGCAAATTTCTATTAGTTCCGTTAAAATAAATGTAATAAGAACAACACATAAAATATTAATTATACAATGAATCTCTCCCGTATTCAGGTTTATGATTAAACCATTTTTTTTTGTTATTCCCCAGATATAAGTAACCAAAGATCCATTTTTTATTCTCCTCGACAATACGGTTTTTGACTGATATATTTGTCTGCCTTTTCTCATCTAAAAAAAATTAAAAGTAATTTTAAGTTAATTTAATTTATTATTGTTACCTAAATTTTCAATATTTTGTTTCTCTTACAGAAATTATTGAAAAACTCATATCGAAATATTTATTTCATAAAAAAATTACAATCGTTATATATATTAAGTAATGTTCCGCTTTTATGTCCTCAACATTAAAAAAAATATTTAGTTGTATTTTTGAACCGGAACTGTTATGTTCTGTATGTACATGTGTTAGTCTATGTATATGTCTGTATATATACATAGATTTATGTGTAACTGATATTATTTTACTTGCCTCAAATAAATTTTCCATTAGAAGAGAAACAAAAATAAGTATCAATATGTACGTTTGTAACGTAACTCTTTGTAGTAGGAATAGAACCGAGCGAAGTGTAATTTTTGTTTATTGTTTATTTTTGATAAGTGTTCTCGTCCTCACAATTATAACTTACATATGGTTGCAGTTATTCTGCAATCTAAGGTTTTTTCATCATTTTGAATTTAAAACATTTATTTTATTTTAAAAATTATTGTTAGTGCATCATGTTTCATTTAGATTCATCTATTGAATGGTAGCAAATTATCAACTATAATCACCGGTTATTTGGGTGACATCCCCAAGTGACAGCCGAGCTCCGCTATCACGATACGTTGGATATTTGAGAGGTCAGCACAGGAGAGACTAGGATAGCCCTTGAGCAGCTCTAAAATAGATAATTTCCTGAAGAGGACAGAATTACAACTGAACTGCTATAAGTAGGAGGAATCCCAGTCTTGAAAGAACTACAGTGCCTGTTTAATTCTGTAATCTATAAGAGGATTACGCCATTGTCGTGTTCCAAGAGCGTAGTAGTCTTGTTTTTCAAGAAAGGCGATAAACTGTTACTAAAAAATTATAGATCGATGGCACTCCTGTCCCATGTCTACAAAGTCTTTTATAGGGTTATTACTAACTGTTTCTCTCGAAAACTTATTAAATACAAACCATCGGAGCAGGCCGGGTTTGTAAAAGCTATAGTACCGTAGAACATATTCATACTTTGCGGCAGATTATACGAAAATCTACTGAGTATAATCGGCCGCTTTTGTGGCATTCGTAGATTACGAAAAAGCTTTTCATTTCATCGAGACCTAGTTAGTTTTGAAATATCATAGCGATGGTAAGTCAACTATCCCTACATCGATGCACTAAAGTGCCTGTACAACTCCGCTACGATGACCGTGCGAATCCAAGGATAGCAGTCCAAGCCCATCCAGTTGCAACTAGATAATAGACAAGGAGATGTAATATCCTCGAAAATGTTACCAGCTGCGCTGGAAGATCTATTTGAGACACTGGACTGGAAAGAAGTGGCTTCAATATTTAATGGCGGGTACTTAGCGCTCGTTTGGTTTGCCGATGTCGTGGTATTGATGACAGAAGCGCTAGAGGATCTTAGCTGATGCTGCTCGTTAGAGATGCTGAACGATTTCAATGTGGCTTCCCAATGCGTGGGATTGCAGATAAGTTTGGACAAAACCAAAGTAATGTCCAATGACTTAATCCTCACCAGCCCAGTAAAATTCGGATATGCGGTGATTGTAGAAGTAAAAGATTATATTTACCTCACAAAAGTTATAGAACTTGGCCGGGGAAATTGCAACAAAGAAATCGAAAGACGCATTTGGCTCGGCTGCGTTTGAAAAACTCCGTAACATCCTCACTTCGCAAACGCCCTTAAGTCTCAAGACCAAAATCTAAAACTACTGCATTGTCCCCACACTCTCCTAAGGCGCAGAAGCTTAGCACCTCACCATCGAGCTGCGCAATAGGCTTAAAAGTCACACAGTGTGTGACGGAGAGAGCTATGCTTGGCATTTCTCTAAGGGACAAGATCTGAAATGTAGAAGTTCGACGTAGAACTAAAGTTGCCGACATAGCACTAAAAATCTGCAAACTGAAGTGACTGTCGATAGGGGCAGAAAAACTTGGAGTGGAGGACGCAGGTTCGCAGGACGTCCTCTTTCCAGACGGACCGAGGACATTGTAAGAGCGGTAGGAACTGGGTGGATGCGGAAGGCTGAGGACCCCATTTAGTGGTAGACATTTAGGAACGCCTACATCTAGCAGTATATCAATAAAGAGTGATGATGATGATGATAAAAAATAAAAAAGAACTTGTTTCGATAGGCATAGTTAGCAATTTATTTCCATTAGGTTATATAGCAAAATTGTTCTTGTCTACACTCACTTTTTAAACGTGTTGAAATTTATTTGTTTTAGATTATCAAAAATATATTTATCAAAAGTAATTGGAATAATATTTCATTATAACTCCATTTTTGGTGTTAACTAAATAAACTAAAAAATATATTACCTTAGTGCAGTGAAAAAAAATTCAATAACATTTTGTGTGACATAATAAGTTTTAAAATTACTGCGTTTTTTGTTTCTTAAATAAATAAATAACGCAGTAATAGTAAACCAGTTAATACAACTAACCGTAACAAATGCAGCATGTGATGTTCACATCCAACCTTTTGCATGTAAAAAGGAAAACAAACAATATGGTGGTAGCAAATTGCTTCCTTAACAATTATCTTTGTAGTTATCGTAACGTTTTGCCTTTTGATTTATTGAAAGTTATTTTTCTTATGTTTGAAGTAAGAAAGGAAGAAATTGTTTTGTTCATACCGCCTAAATAGATACCAAAGTAATACTTAAAGAAGAAAATTATTAAAATAGAATTATAAACATTAAAAATAATGAAAAAAAAAATGATGACTGATGACTTAGGCAGCTGAAAAGGGTCTTAACTTAAAAATAAAAAGTAAAAATGGTCCGGAAGTAGCGCTGATTCTCACTTGGACTATGATGCGTATGTAAGTACTATTTGCCTAATATTGTTCCGTGCCCAAAGATTGAAAATGTACAGAAGAAAGAAGGAAAATCTATAAACAACATTCGGCTGATCTGACATCAGGCATGACCAATGTAGCAAGTCTTTTTTAATTTACTGAAACCTTTTTTAATTTGCGCCTTCTATTTAAAAATATCTAAAGAAACTGTAGCTGTATTACTTGAAGGTACGGTTTACTGGCAGTGCCGGTATTCTGCGTATGTATATATTTAGTTTAATTATATTATTGATACATATATGCAAATTAATAAAATCAAACAGTACGTGACAGACGTCTGATTGCATAGCTTTATTTGTTTTTAAATAGACTTGTTTAAATACGGTGTACCAACGGTAAGCGGTGCGGAGGATCTGCAAGATTACAAAATTATTAAAAAAGTAAAATGAGCTCATCAATTCAAGACATTAGTTTTTGAAACTAAAATATTATTATGTCAAAAAGCTCTAGTTCGTAAATTACCGAATTTTGGAAATACGTAGACTAAAACAATATATTTTTATTTGTACCAAATCCGACCGTGTTTTAAGGAACACTTTACAAGAAAGATGATACCTTACGGTCGAGATAATAAAACAAAACATATACAAAGTTCAAAAAAATATTTTTCCACAGTAACGTCACACACATATCGACGTTCCTAATCAAGTACTAACCTTTGTTTAGTAAAGAAATATTTATTTACCATAACAAAAGTTGGCAAATTGACTTGGACGAACGGCATCCAGTTGATATTGAATAGACAAGACAATATGAAGTATATTTAGCTCTTTTCGGATGATAGGACTAAGGTCCTCTACCCACACTAACTGCGCTCTGTAGAAATATATATAACATCTTTGCATTTTACTACAGTTTTAATCTCTTTAGCCGATCGTAGAACGACTTATTATTCCTCTACAATATATTTAATAACAAATTAGATTGTTTCCAATTATTACAAAAATTCCTTTTATGTGTCCCTTGCCAGATATCCCTCAGCATTATAACTCCGTTTCAACCACCCTACTGTAAAACAGTTTTTGGATCAAACAACCGGTTGCGAGACTGCAAGTTAATTAATGAATACAGCGTTCTCCTAGATATTAACCACGATTCAGCAGGCTCCGACAAATAATAATTAATAGTTTTTTGAATAGTTGATAATATTCGTTTTTTTTTATTTGATAATTAATAGTAATATTTTCTTAAGGTATACCTCATACAACGCTAATTTGAATTGACAACTAGGTTTTTCTTTTTTTATACATTTTGCTAGTGAATAATTTTGTTTACGAATGTTGTAAATATTTACCTGTAATTGCTTTGTTATATTATGATTTTTTTATATGTTGTAAGTTTTTTTTGTTATTGTATTAAAGTAAACAGGCGTTGGAAAATCAAATAAAAAAAGCCATTTTGGTCAGAAACTTATGTGCACACATAAATTTAAAGTTATTATTATTATTTTTCGGTTTATGGCTTCTACTGCTCTGCGCAATAATTTCGCCAATGTCTAGTGATGGTAAGAATACACCCAAGGGATAGAAAATTGTTCGGTATAAAAGTGAAATTCTGCTAATATGAAAGAGAATCCAGAACTTTGGCGACGATTTTCCATTCGTAAAATGAAATACAACACAAACATATAGCATGTAGTACAGTAAATCGTGTAAAAAACATTATCAAAGAATATTTTCGTCCGTTTCAAATGAATGCCATTTTCGAACTCTAAATTTAAAGTTCTTTCTGTTAGAAGTCAAAGCCGTGTGTCACAAAGAAAGAGCCTAGATGATTTCATGAAACACGTTGCAACAATCAGTTAACGAATGTTGCATCTATAAAAATATCATAGCTATTTTTGAAACATGCCAAGTTCCCAGTACTTTTTATTTTACCATATGCAACAGAAAATTGCACCTACAAACAGTTCAAACCCAAATACAAACAGATTTTAATGTTTATTCACAAAGAACAGTAAATTTTATTAATTTGGACTAGAACTAATTTAAACAAGAAAATTATACAAATAAAGTCTGTCGGCATTTTATAATGATCTATATCAAGAAGACAAATGCAGGTAAGAAGATTATAACTATTTATTAATTTGAGAATATTTTTTTTAAGATTTAATATTAAAGTCATAATGAGAAGATTACCTTGTTTTGCACGGCGTCGCCATGGTAACACAAAATAAATAGTTGCGTAAGTATACCTGTCATGTACTGCAGAAGACAAATAAGGTGCGTTGCACTCAAATCCTGCAATGAAATATTATAAAAAAATTAAGTATTACGCCGTAGTAAACTTTTGTTTGTACTTGTACTTGTTACATAACCCGAAAATTTTATGAAAAATTGAAGAACGGTTAATGTTCATGAGATACTCCTGATGCAACCAATTCTCCAATAATATTTATAAAATTCAAAAAAACGGGGACGTTTTTACATAGGACATCGTCTACTTTAAAAAGTAAATCTGTGGGTTTGAAAGGTAATATTTAATTCCATTAAGTCAACGTTGGTGGGAGATGATGAAGTTAGCAGACATGATGACCGTTCTCATTGAGTTTATTGTTGTTATTGTTCACATGTTATAACTAATATCATTAATTATTCTCTTAATTCTGAAGTTTTCACTTATTTTTGACGTTTTTCTCTAATTCCCTAACAACAAATCGTGTTTCTGTCTGTAACTAGAGTCCGTTTTTAATTTTCTCTTTCCTTTCTAAAGTTTTTTAGAAGCTACTCTTTAGAAACAATTATCCTGTCATGTTTTGCAAAATAATCCTTTTTTAGTATATCAGTACGATTTTAGACCATGGCACAGTACTATTACTGACCTTTTTAAAGTAATTGTAAATATTTGTGCTGGCATGAAGGACTCGTGCGCAAAAGAATACTAGTAATAATAGATTTTTCTAACACCTTATTGCATGAACACCAAAATGGTGTAAACTATGACATTCTCCTTGCTGTACTAGAAAATTGTGGAATTTCTGCTTCCACATGGGATTAGCTCTCAATTAAACGAGAGGGAGCGTACATGCAGTTCGTGTGGATTATTTGTCGTCAGAGTGACGTTCACTTCCTTCAGGTTTAATTCAACGTTGAATTCTCTGTCCGCTTTTATTCTTCTCTATTCATCAATTTTATCACTACCAATATTCGGAGCTCATACCACCTACATCCTGATGAACTGCAAATTTGAGCCCACAGAAATTTTATAACAATATCCTCGATTCTGTCAACTATCTTAACAATGAACTTTCGCGTATCTCTAACTAGAGAACTTGGTTTGACATAAATGTGAATCCATCGAAGTGTCATGCCATTACTATCAGTAGCTCTCAAGTATTGGCTAAATTGGATCTCAACTTATCATCGGCTATTATATTTAATTAGAGTGTATCTCCATATTTGACTACCGCAAAAAATCTGGAATTGTTTATTGATTCTACGCTTAGTTGGTGACCTCTCTTTGCAGAGTTATCTAAAAAGTCTCCAATAGTTTACTCTTCTTCTATCGCCTTAGATACTTTCAACCTATAACCACAAGAAGATTATTAATACAACTTCTGGTTATCCCTCTGTTTGATTATGCCGACATCTGTTTCACTGATGCATTTCTTGAACGTCGAAATAAATTGGATCATTTTGGACATATTTTAAGACTACTACTACTACTACTACTTTGTTTTCAGTTCTATTCGATTTATTAACTCCTGAATATTATTAACGCAAATTTGAATTCCTGGGAGATTCCTCGAACGCTGTCTTTAGTATACTCTTAGTTTTGATCTTCATATTTCTCTCTATCAAACAAATTTTCTATACAATTCCTTCATTCCTCGAACTGTGAAACTTTGTAATGAGCTTCCATCTAAATAACAAACAGCACGCAGCATAGCTTCCTTTAAACGTATATATAGATCATATATCACAAGTCGCTATAAAATATTTTTTTCTCTTTTTTGTGTCTGTGTCAGCTATAATTAATATTTATGTACTTATATTAATAAATCTTCGATACTAACACGATACTCCAACCTTGTATTTGTTCTCTGTGACCCTATGGTACACTGGGCAAGAATGCCTCTTAGCATTAAGTCTTCGTTTTTGTACTGTTTTTTTCTGTGTATATAAAGTTTTTAAACAAAAAAATATTTACATTAAAACATATTTAATAAATTTATTAATCACCTTCTTCAGCTGAACAGCGACGGAACATAAACCAATCGTTGCCGTCAAAAAGTAAAATTCGAAAACATTTTTAGTCAGTTGGTTCATTTGCTTCACAAAGCTAAAAATAAATAAAACTATTAAATACTGTGTTTTCTGTCTATTATTTGTTAGATTTGGTGAAAAGATATGATTTCGTTGTTTCCAATAATTCACGAGAGGCACCATTGTAATACAAGAAATAAGAATAAGTTAATACAACCTCAGTTCAAGGTTATCCAAAATAAATAACACGTTTGCGGGACAATCAACGAGACACCAGATCAAATTACAACACCTTCTTGAAAGTAAGTTAGTAAAACTTGTTAAAATTACATCAAACGTTGTCAAAATATGTTTCCGTTCATAATCGCTGCAATAAGAAATGTAGGAATGCCCAATACCAGCAAATTCATAAGTCAGTAAAAAAAAATAATCTACCTTGCACATATATCTCAATAAACCACAGCAAACAGTTTAAAACTAAATCTAATTAAATCTCCAATTACGATGTGGGCGTTTTCAAAAAAGAGTGAATAGGCATTTGCTAGGTTCATGCGCTTTACCAACATACACCACAACTTCACTTAACACCAGGAGGGATCGTGGTCAAGCATTAACCAGTACTAACGTAAAAAAAATCCAGTTAAATTCTAATTAATTATCACAAGCACTCCAAAAAAGTTGCTTAATGCGCTACAAATCAATTTCTGGAGATCGTTTTTGCATGCACCAAAGTATTTTTCCGAGGAGGTCAGAAACTTAAGTGTGCTTATTGATAAAAAACTTTCATGGGATCCACAACTGCAGTCTTAGTCAGAAAATATATTCATTAACCGAAGTCCTTCCAAGGTTTTTTTTATATAATGTTTGCAATATTCTTCATACTGCAACTAAAATTTCCCGTACACAATCTCTTCTAATTTAAAATTGTGACTATACTGATGTTATATATAGATCTCACTGACACCTCGTTAGATAAACTCGAGGGATTCCAAAACTTTTGCATTAGCTTAATAAAGTCTGCGCAAAAATATCCATGTTTCCTTCTTCCGTAATAAGCTTGAATAGCTGCTGAGCGGTCTATATCCTAGCTGTAAAATATTCATTTCAACCCATTCTACTCTATTTACTTTAAAGAAAATTTTAACATCCTTTATCATTCCATACTGGAATGTTAAGATGTTCAGAAAATTGTTTGTAAAAAATTCCGGTCCTCACTACTAAATTCACTACTAATATTACTTTCACGGTGAAAGAAGGACGTTTGTGGAACGCTCTGCCTCATTCGATTAACCGTGCACAGTCATTACCACTTTTCAAAACTGATAAAATATCTCTTCTAACTACGAAATCTTTCATCATTAGCTAGATAATATACAAATATATATATATATTTACATTAGTTTTTTATATTACATATAATTTAGTTAATGAAGATATATTTAAAAATTTATATATCATAAATGTCGGATGAAATGACATTTAAAATACCAACGCATTCTTCCAAATGGTACAGCGTTTCTTTTACAGTAAAAGCAGTCAAGCTCTGGTTTTTTTTTTTTTTTTCGGGTGATGGCGATGCTTTCGGCCCCCATTATGGCCGTGAAAGCTTCATCGGACCCTGCGCGCGCGGATCCGGA
>DWLS01001958.1:0-19551 GCA_018246255.1 Pachliopta kotzebuea
TTATGCGCCTTTCCACCATCGCCCAAATCTTCACTTAACACCACGTGGGTTATTGGTCAACCATTAAACTATAAAAAATTAAAAAAAAAAAAAAAAAAAACCTAGACCTAAAAGTGCAGCCGACAAACAGTCCTGTAAAACATTTCTGTGTTCTGCTTTGAAAAGCATTGTAAAATAGTCAAATTACCGAGGTAATAACACTTTAACATCTTATGTCTCAAGGCAACGAGCGCGATGTGGTGCTGTGTATCCCAATTTAAAACGTGCCACGTTGTTATGAGCAGGCGTATCACTTATCACCAGGTAAACATTTCACTCGTCTTGCCGCTGCAGCGAATAAAAAAAAGTAATAACAAAAAGATAGGACTTTGCTTCATGCAAAAACTTTTTAATATTTGATTGGACACTGTCTGTATCTAGTCTATACAACTTTCCATCAGTACTGTTAAATAAATCTAATAATCCTGTATAAGTTCATTACCGCAGTTTTACGAGAAAGAAAAAAGCGAGAAACTGTGAATGTACTCTACATTTCTGCTATAAATCTTGGCGACGAGACCTCGCGTGAGCCAGCAATATGGACAATGAATCAATAGAGAGGCGATAAAAGAAGCCTGTGCAGGTGGTAAGGGTCATGCGATATTGAGACATAACTCAACCGCACGCACAAATGTTAGCTGTTATTAAATACACGGGCATAAGAGCGGCCCTGAGGAATATTAGTCATAGGACAGAATTCTTGTCTGGGAATTTTCAATTAAATTTCTCTTTATACGGCACATAACTTGCATTATATACTAAAGAAATCTAAATCAATTTATCAAAGCACACAAACAATTTATATACACAAATGCGTAGCTATTTACTCGAACACGTGAACTTTTTAAGTCTGATATTCAGACTAAAACACTTCTAATTTTACCAATTTGCGAACTGAAAGTTCGATATATCTTTGTAGCTACAGTATACTATAAGATACTCAATAATGAAACAAGATAGAATAACAAGCTGAAGTTAGCTCAATTTGGAATGAGAGCGTAGGGTCGTAGACAAAATCCCAGACACGTAGTACAAGAGAATATTAAATTAGGATTGCTAAATTTAGGAAAAAGGAGATTAATCACTAGCATCGAGAACAGAATATGTAATAAGGAAATACTCGCTAGACTGTCTGAATAGTTTATGTAATTTCATTACAGTACACGTTGGATATAAATTAATTAAGATTTTTGTTCGTTTGCATTGTGACTTCTGGTGCTAAATCGTTAAAGATTAGTACCTAAAATAATCTAAAAACAAAGGGTTTATAAGCAAGAAAGAAGGACTTTTAAAGAAGATAAGATTACCATATTCACATCCTTGCCATGCGGACCTACAGTACGCAATATCTTACTTTTCTTTTAGTTAGTTAACTAAGTAATCACGCGCTTTATTTATGATGAAATAGTAAAATTAAAGAAAAACAAACGTGAAACTAGAAAACAATGCTGTGGAACTATTTAGGCGTTTTACACTACATTGTGAGAAAGATGTTAAGTCTCCTTACCATAATAATTTTACAACTTCAGCATCAAACACAGCAGTGTTTTCACAATTGTTGCAATTTCGCGGTGTAAGTGTTTACACAACAACCAATGGGACCAATGTCAACCTCATCTGCTCGTAGTGTACCCAGCTCTTCAACAAACAAGGCTCTGGCTCCCCACCAACACGAATTGGGCCAGCGTGGTGGGAGAAATCCAAAATCCCTTTATTATTCGGAGAGGCCCATGTCCAGCAGTGGACGTCTATCGACTTGTGATGATGATACAGCTTACAAATAAACCCGGGCAGTCTTTACTTATAGAGACCCACTATCAGTGATCAATGTTGGCAATAGTTACAGGGAAAGCTACTGCCGTTTTCCTATAGTTGTACCCTTCTTAGTCATCTTCAAAGAGGGAGTGTAGTGAGTGAGAGAGAGAGAGAAGATAACAATATATATTTCAGATCTCTACGACTTAAGAATTTTATTTAATATTTAGCCTTATTTAAAATGTATTGTATACAAAATTTATAATCTATTATCTCCGAAACATCAGATTAATATCCAGTTATTATGCAAGTTTTACAGTATGCAGACATTGTACCGACATAAAACAAGTACTTGTTTTAATCAGGGAGTGCATGGCTTCGTCTGCAGCTTTTTCCGATCCTTTGTGACTTATCCGAGCTGATGTATTGTTTTCGTCGTAATGAGCAGAAAACTGCAGCCGTGGCAACGTTCAGAGTATTAACACATGATGTAGCTATGTATGTCGGCTGAACGTAACAAAGAGATATGGGACATATAGTGGAATATTCCAATGACGTAGTACATTGAAGACTCTTTGCTGAATATTAAAGAATATCTCATGCCAGTTATTTTTATCCGTACATCCATCTTACTTTGACAATAGCGTATTTGTTCCTCCCTTTTTTAATGACATTACTTCTATAAAATTTCTTTATGTACAGCGCCAAACTATGACGCTATTCATATATTTGACAACCAGATTTAAAAACACATTTATTTGAATTAAAAATGACTTATACAGTACTCGAAAATTCTGCTGCATATGTTTTCATAAACTCCGATAATAATACCAATAATATTACAACAGGATCCTCTAGCTCTTGAATATTCACAAAATTTATAAAATTAAAGCAATAACCTTAACAGGAGGGACAAAAAAGTCTACCATCACACAAACTTCACAACTATTGACTACAAGGCTAGCCTATGAGATATAGAGGTAGCCGAATTATTCGTAATATTGTTTTTTATATAAGATTATTATATAACGAAAATAATAAAGCTAGCTAAACTTGTTTTACAACAAATTGTCTACTTTCACGTAAACTAAATAACTATTATGGAAGTAAGATGTAACATGGTATCTTATTTCGATGGTGTCGTGATTTATGTACTCAATTATAGAGCCTCCCGCTGTGCCAAGGCTTCTCTTTATACGCCCATTGGTGACGGCGTCTTCTTTGAAGCGGCAATAAAAATATTCAGAATAATAAAAGTTAAGGAAAATTCTTTAATACACTAAAAATATTTTCACAAAAACAGTTATATTTTATTTCCCTAAGTAATTTCCTTTAAAATATTTAATACATCATTTTTATAGTCATTAATTGTTACAACATAATAATAACAGTCTTATGTAATAAAAAAATTATAATACATTTTATCAAACATGATAAATGCTTTATTATGGTATAATTTGTTTAGCAAAGATGAATTTTAAACTATAATCAGAATATTTAAGTAACCTTTAAACAGAATTTTTTATAGCTTGATGATCACTGATGGACCTCCATTTACAGCGAGACCGGCCGGATACCAACTCAAGCATCAAAGGATACTGTGAGATCTTCACCAGGCCGGTTATTTTCTTGGCATAAAAGATAACTAACAAGAATCCCATGTTTGTACTTTATGCTAGTTCTATATCTGTCCATTATATCGCTAGTACTTAATCAAACATTTCCATTTCATTCGGTTATAACGATCCAGACACCATTAGTCGTTTGCCTGAGGTCGATAAATCAGCAACTTCAAGTCCGTCGTAAGCCAGGAGTTCATATGCAGGCAGCCAGCAGTCGCTAGCAGGAGACATACTTAAGAACCTTGAATGATTAATCGCTCAACGGATTTAGACCAGTTTTAAATGAAAATTTAATATTCACCCCCTGTTGATACTCTTACCAAGAAAAAGTTTTCCACGCAATAAGATTATATTCATAAATATTATTAAATTTGTTTCTTTAAAACTATAATCGAAACGACTACTATTCAAAATCGCTTTACATAAACAAAAATAAAGTTCAAAAAACTTAAAGTTTTAATCGTACTGAAGCCGAGAGTTACTCTCACAGCAGGGTTTCGCATCAAAAGTAAAACTTTACAAAAGTCTATACCCTCGCCATAACTAGACGTCAAGAGGCAAAGCGGGAACTTTCCATTGTTGCCAGTAAAGACCCCTTATTGCGACGAAACATTTTCACACTTGAGAAAAAAAGCATTAAATTTCTAAATGATTACAAAACTTCTGTTACTTTTTTAAAAAAGAAATGATCGATTGAAAGTTAGTCGGCGTAATGAAAAGGTAAAGGAGCAATAAGTAGCTCAATCAAATTGCATTATCGCTTAGAAGCACTCCCTGGTAGAGGGTAGACGCAACAAATTAAATTACCGTCTCCGCAACCTTTGTCGGTCTGAAAAAGAAATCGCCTTTCAAAAGAATCGGACTCCGTATCTACTTTGGGAGGGTAATCAAAATTCTTTTTACTCGACCATGAAATTTATAGCTTTTTCATTTAAAGAAAAAGCCCTGAAGATTATTTAGTTTAGTAGCGCATTTTTTGTTTAATCAATTCAAATAATTGAAAAAGAAGTAACTTGAAATTTCAAAAAATTCATAATTTTTTTAAAAACTCTTAAACCTTGGTCACAATAAGTTTGTTTAAAAGTTTTAGTTTCACTTCAGAGTTTCGTAGATATCAGATCCGTTTCCTAAATTTTAATAGACAGCGTCATCTATTACTTTTTGTGCTGGTAATACATATACATCTAAAAACTAAAAAATCAGGAAGAAATCCATAAGCTACAAAATAAACTTATATTGATATTAACTTGTATGTTACAGAGTAAAAGGACAATTTTAATACCGTACATGTAAATCGAATTATACGTGACTGTTAATTAAATGGCTTTAATTTAATATTAGAAACGGTACGTTTAGCGAGTTAATTAATAAGTTATTACGTCCATCTGTAGTGAATATCCGGATAGGACTGGTGGGGTCCGGTTGTGGTCGAAGGGAGCGAAACCGCATCGAACCGTGCACCGCGCAATCACCGGCTATTGTCCCGCCGCCGCACCACCACTCGGTCGCCCGTCGCTGTTTGTAGATTGATTAAACGAGTATATATACCTAAATATACATATATAAGAATAAAGTTTAAATTAAAGTGTAAATGTTATCGCTCAGTATAACCATGGTTCATAAAATAAGAAAGTAAAGAAAATAACATAATCATTGCTATGGTATATGAATGTGGTAACTTTAGCTGAAGTATAAATATCTCCAACATGAATTATGAAAGTAATACATTCCTAATATTATAAAAACAATACTTAAGAAACAAACTATTAGTTGATGAGATATTTCTGTCATAGTAAAAAGAAAAGCCTTGATTGCCTTATGTGTTAGTAGAATAAATATATTATTATTTGTAGGGTATCATCAATACTTTCATTGTACGCAAGTTTACACTTGCAAATTGTTCAAAAAGCTTAGCTAAGCTCTAATAGCATATTGAGTACACGGTTTTTCCCAACATAGATTTTCGCATATGTATTATTTTTGGTATAATGTTCGGAAAACATCAGAAACAAAAGGAACCCAGTAAAGAACTTAAATAATATTTTCGCCATCTTTATGATTTACACTTCTACGTAGGGTCTCCCTTTGTTTTTATCTCCTCGCTCCATTAAACTGTGCTTGTAACGTCTAATTAAAATCGCCATCTAATTCCCCCCCAGGCTGGGCGACGCGACAAGGATTTTTTCCTTTGAACATAATATCTACGGTTCAGCATTAACCTAAAAACTTTGCTAAAAAGATTTATGTAATACCCACTTTTTCATGGAAGAGCATAGCAGCGTTTTCATGAAACCAAAATTGGTTGAAGTATTCAGATACAATATAATTGATGTCTTAAAGGAAGTACTACTAGTAATTGATCTCAAAACAATAGTGAGTTAAATTACTTAGGTCGCCTAGTTAGGTAACACCGCAGCTCCTGTTTCTGCCGATAAACAGTAACAAGTGGCCCATACAAAATTCTGAAACTTTGGGCACCCACAACTCTGAAACCCGATCACATACCAACAAAATACGACTCTGATCGACTATCTAAGCAAGATCTGTCAGTATGCCAAATTTCGGCCTCTTACCCCTTGTAGTTCTCGAGATTGAAAATTGTTGACGGACAGATGGACGGACGGACATTGTCATTTAAATAAGTTTTTTACCGGAAACATAAACAGTAATTTTACCGGAAACATTCCTGTGTTTCCTTTTATCGTGTGCTAGATACTTGTGCAATTACTGTAGTAACGGAAATTAACACTATGTCACTAGCCGACGAGCACAATAGGATGCTGTGTATTGAGATGATATATCTTAATCAGCGCTACTTTGTTATGGGCCACCTTACATAAGCTAGCACTTTGTTCGACTCGTTGCCTCGTCGCATAAAAAAAAGGTAATTTCACTAATTGTAATGGTTTAAGCTTGTTGTATATCTTAACTTATTATATAGACGTGTCACTTTATGAGAGAAACCAGACCACCGCGACTATCTTATTGATTAATATTTTTTATTCCTTAACAGGACGCGCAGTAAAAATGTTAAGTTATCTACTTATACAACATAACTGATGTAGAATTTTAATTAAAAAAATTAAATATTAATATAAGCTAGACTGCGTTTTTGAGATCCTGTTCATGACACTATCTACGCCTGTAAAGGTAGCACGTTATCCAAGATTTTAAAACAAAAAAAATCCTGCACATTGGGAGCGCACAGATGCTTTTGAATGCCTTCTGAATAATTACCGCAACGCCTCCGGCAAGGAAAAGCTCGGGGTACAAGATATTCACTCATAAATGAATTTTTTCCAACATCCCGTACAAGTTATTACGCTAATCTGGCACGATATAAAAAATTACGCCCATATTTTATCATATAATTTTAGTATTAATACTATACAATGGAAAAAAGTTATACATAAACATTACATGAAATTAATTTCTTGAAACTGTATTAGGATACAATTTGGTTACATACTACATAGCTTATTAGTTACATTGTTTATAATTAAATCAATATTAACATCTTTCAAAAATAGCTTATTATGATTATTTAAAAAAAACTTAAAACTTTTGCCCAAATATTTAGATATATCTTGTATCAAAACATTTATAAAAAAAAGACAAGAAAAAGATTTATTTATATAAAAACATCTTATCGTTCTAACTACCACACATAGATTCCCCTAATGCGGTAGAGAAGGCAAATATAATAAGAAAAAAGTTAGGGGAAATACAATTGAAAATATATTATTTGTTATATATTTATTCTTTTTTGTATAATAAAAGTACAATTGAAAGCAAATGTTGTGATTTAGTTCATTTATTCGATTATCCATGTTGTTTGACTTGTACAGCTGACAACTAACTAGAGTTTAACTTATTGTATTAAGTGAAACTGAAGCTGATGATAAAGAAACATTTTTACTTACAATATTCTGAATCCCATATAATCATTATTACCATAGGGCTCTTCCAAGAAACGCCAAATTATCGGTGTTATAGTGGTAGATTAACAATATGAAAATGGTAAACAGTCAGGCGTGGTGGTAAACACTTCACCACCAAACTCTTATTCATTAAAAAAAAAAATATTTATTAGTACTTCGATTTAGAATATACATTCTTTATTTTTATTCCTCCCTTCTAATTTAGTGTTGTAGAGGTCTCGTTACCGACGTAACGATACTTTCAGAAATCTCTTTATGAAAAGCTCCAGCTCAACTGCGGGGGAGGTAAGCATGCGTGAAAACGTTCTTATCTGGGGCGATGCTTTTTATATTTTCATTTCATTTTCTTCTATTTTAAACATAACAAATTTTCTGTTAAGAGAAATTGGTAAATTTATTGTAGGGGGAACGCGGTGAGAATTTTACATTTTGATTAAGTATTTTTATAATACAAAAACGTTTTATTTTTAAGTATTGTCAAGGTAAAAGTAACATCAGGAATATCCTTAATGTGTGTAAGTGTATTATAATTAATGGTGCTCGCCAATAAGAAGATAATATTTGTGAAAACATTTTATCGTGTAGTTAAAATAATGAATTTTTAATGTTTAGTTTTAAATAAAAAAAAATAACAAGTAAAAGCATTATTTTGTTTACCTAATAAATATAAATGTTGAAAAGATATGTAACATTGTCTTTTAAGATCAAGAGCCATTCGAACTGATTAATCCATTTTTTCTGTACGCCATTAAGGATTTTATAATTATTCAAAATATAGTTCCATTTGTATTGTTCACAAAGTGTACATTTTCGATAACTATTTAGTTAACAATTATCGAAAGGGGTACGTTACACGTGCGAGTTCGTATTCCTAAAACTTGAAATAAGTTACAGGGTGTAATGGTAGACAAGGATATGCACTCACGGCCGCCTGAGGGACCAAATCACTCGACTAGAACTAATCTAATGCCGAAACTAACTTCCAGCCGTCCTCAGGAATCTAATACAGACTTTGGGATTGTTTGGGCCTAGTTTAAGTGACGTTACAAGCCCCGTTCTCTTTAGAGTGAGGCTCTTAAACTAAGCTTAAGTTATCTGATGCAGTTTCTTCATTAAGTTTAAGTTTAACCATCGGCACGATTCTAGATTCTAGACACAAGGTATTATCTTTAATATGATCCTGGCGTTTACAATTTAATAAATTCTCTACACAAAATGTTTAAAAAGATAATTTGAATAAGTGTAATTTAAAAAATACTTAAATAATATATATTTGACAAGTATTACTTAAAATATTAAAACTTCAATTACCTTTTAGCGATGTAAATTAGTATAACATTTTTAGTTTCTGTATTACCAGTAAGTAAATTTTCGTATACCGTAACCGAGGTCTGTATAAATTTGCCCGCTCAATTCACTGAGTGGAGAGTATACTTGGATATTTTATGCTAATGCCCTACACAGCAGCGCCATGAAATAATAATATCTCCTCGGCAAAGTTGCGGGATCCACTTACCTTTACGTTGTACGTCGGTACGTGTCTTAAATTACTCTCCGAACGGCTTGAGCGTAGAAATGAGCCATAAGCTTGTATATGAAAAAGTAATGACTTACATTCACTAAATAATTCTATCTATTGCAGTAACAACATTGTATTAGATAATAAATCAATCTTTTATTTAATATTCCAATTTTTTCAAGGCTTTTCTCGCTTGGGCCACATGTTCAATTATGATGAAGCTGTAGTAAATTGAATCTCATCTCCTTGAGACATAAGGTGTTAAATCTCGTTACCCTAGTAATTTCATTAGCATATAATAAGTATCCTTCAAACTGCAGCAAAGTAATGTTTGGACATTAATACTTGTCGCCTGCAATAAGCGCTGCTGTGGTTCCTACCTACATGGTCTCACGGAGATCTACCGCCAGTTAAATACCAGTAAAAAGTCTAAAAGTTGTAATACTTTAAAAATAGATTAAGCCTTTAACCTTTGATAAAAAAATAAAGTACTGTATCCCAGAGGCGTACGGAAAATATTTAACTATTCAAGGTGTTTGTATAACAAAAGTATTTTTAGTGGGCGGAAGCGAGTTGTTTATAACAGTATAGCAGCTTTCATTATAATTATACCTATTTAATTATCTTAACGAAACGCCTTTTATACCATAAAACAAAACAGATTTAACAAATGTATTAATGTCCTAAAGTTTCTGCAGTTAAAACAAATGTCCTTAAAATGGTTAGATAAATTTAAACAAAACGCCGTTAGAGGTTTTCCTACATATTCTCTCGTTTTAAACTAAAATTGTAAGTAATTAATTTTTATAGAGATTATACAAAACTAAACCTTATTTTTTTAAAAAATGTTTTTTAACAAATATTATTATAAGCCAACAAACGTCCATTGTTCGATAAAGACCTCACCCAACAATTAAGGGATTTGGGCCATCTTACACTATGCTGGCCCAATGCGCTTTGGTTGAGATCCAGCGCCTCCTTTTCTGATTAGCAACAAGCAGGTGAGGTTGGCTTTTGTCCTATGAGTTTTTTGTGAAACTCTCTACACAACTTAACAAATAGCTAACGATGATTATTTTCCTTATCAAACTTAATATAGGAAAATCTTCAAACATTCTCAATAGTACTTGGTTACACATTAAACAAGGTACTTTTTTATTTCTACTTAAGTGTAGATTAAGAGCTTTGATTGCAAGTATCTATTGCCAAAGCCGGATTAGATACCAGAGCAGATCGTATTTCTACTGAAGGGGTTAGTAGCTGGTACGTAATTGAAATAACGAAACCAAACTTCTAATGTCTTAAGGTGACGAGGACAATCGGATGACAGAAAACGTTTTATCAGTATTTGATTAATATCTTCATCAAATAAACGTCTTGCTTGACTGATCGCTATAAAATATAAATTAGATTTTATGATTATAAATGTATAAAAAAAAGATACCTTTTTTTAAACATTGACAGATATGTGGTAACAATTTACTACAATATTGCTGCCGAAACGTAATCGCACTTTGGTAATTTACTTATAAGCAAATAAAACGGACGGCGGAGGAAAGGCACGCCTAATGCTGTTATAAAAACTGTGAGGAGGACAGATGGGAACCCTGCGGAGGTCGTTAATCGCGTTTAGGAGTGATGCGTGAGCCGTGTAGCTGACCTCACTGCCCAGGGCGGTACTACGAATGGAAATTGATCGTTTTATGAGTACCACCAGTACGCACAGCTACTTCGGTGCAGAGAAAATAGTCCAGTTAACATTGAAATCAATTACTTAATTTACTTAATTTAGTTTAAATTTTTATTAAACAGGACAAACAAGAAATAAAATATGCAAGCAATAGAATACTTGATGACCTGGTGAAAAGATGAGGCTATCATCATATTGCATTGTTCCGTTCAATTAGTAAGTATAATTCAAACGTACACGTACTGACCTTTATAACGTTACAAAGAAATATAACAAATTCATCACCTGAACGCCAGGTGCGGTGTAAAAATCATCTGTTCAAAGAACTACAGGTGTATAACCATTTTTTGGCATGAACATGGTACATCAAGGTGATTGGAAGGAGATTTTTTCATAATATCTAGACTGGTTTTGCATATGGCTGTTATAATGCATCCGTAACAGCTGCTACTTGTACAAAGTGTTTATTTTATACATTTTAACTTAATGTACTGGAGTGTATACTACAGTTCAACTGCAATGTATTTTCTAATTATTATAACAATTTTTATAAATATATATGCAAAAATATATATAAAAATTAATATTAAACATAAAAATCAAAGGATTGAATATTTTTGACCATTAAACAATAGTACGATATTAATACATTAATTCGTAACGTATATATAACAAAAATTTAAATAATATTTGAGAACAAGTCTTATTAAAGTTATATAATATTACAGTATGTATATGTTAATAAATCAAAATATTTTTGAAATCCTAAAGGGATTTTTTTCATAAAAAAACCGTGATCAGCCCTTAGACATCCACTAATAGACATAGGCCTCTCTGAAAGATCTCCTCACTGATTGATTAATCCTGCGCTGCCCATATCTCATCTCACGACCTTCACTAGTTTGTCGGAGGACCAGTACTTCACTGCCACGTCTAAAAGACTTCTTGGTAAATCGTTCAAAACAATATAAATAAACTGGTCATAAAAATCGGTCATCACCACCACGCGGCAGTCTAATGCTTGACATAGGCCTCTTCCAAGCACTTATTGTACCCGATAATCATGGCTTGAAAAAATTATAAATAACAAATAATCTCACAACGATACAATTTGACACGTGCGTCACCAGTTAAGCCATATGACAATATGACACACTATTCCCAAAAGGATCTAATGACAAAATATCAAGGGGTAAAAATCACCAGGCAATTTTCCGCCTTTACTCCAGCTAACGAGTCTCCACGAGCGCCATTTGCAACACATTTTTGCCGTTGATTTTGATGACGCCATTACGCCGGGCTAACGGTCCGGTTGTCCATCTGAAGGCTGAGGTTCGATTTAATTTAGCGCAGCCGGCGGTTACCCTGCCTACGGTTAATTTGGAAATAATTATTACCTACTGCTCTCCCCCTTGTGTGGAAAAAAGGAATGATGCATATCGCCTCCCATGTTAATGTTTTCTTGATAGCAGTTCGTGTAACACGTTAGTGAACCATATGATGTATTGATTATATTTACAATATATTAACTACTGTAGGTATAAACTTTCATTTAGAACAAAATTATATCTAATCGTTTCGCCGATACTTTTATTAAATCATCCAGTAAATATTTGTAGGAAATAAAATAATCTTTGTCTAATTCAGGACATAATTCCGCTAAAATTACCCCGTTCTTATCTCACCTAGGTCTAACTAGCTTCTTCACTTTTCTTTAAAGCAATTTAAAGCTTTTAGTTTCCCTTTCTAAAAAAAAATTACACTTTTTTAGTTATATGTATATAATTTTGAAAATTAATACTTCATCATAAACATCATCAAGAGGCAATCAATAGTCCATTAGACGATCGCAAGCGATATAACTTATTTTAATCTTGAAATTTACATATTCAATAACTGACAGCCCCAGCAAATAATTACATAAAGAAAAATCATATATTAAACAATATTAAACCTCAAAAGTGGGAATTGTTAAAGTAATAACCCACACCCGTTGCTGCTGTTATAGCAACTTGAAGTAAGCTGAAAAAATTAAATGCAGCTTTTTAATGATTATGTAGATAAATGAAATTTATATAGATAAAATAAAGCAGTAATATTTAAACTGAGTACATGTAATTTAAACTTAAAAATCCTTTTGACATTAACTACGTTTAACTTTCTGTTTTGCAACCTTTTTTCAGACCAGAAATACTTTATTATCCACAAATTCATAACTTTCTTATTGATCTTAGAACTTGCTTCAGGTATAGTTTAGATAGTTTATACACATAAATATTTTTAGTTACTAAAGTTTTAATATTGATTATTTCCTTAATATATTTGCTTTTTTTATATTTATAATACTTATTTCTCAACGTCTGTACCGTGACTACCTGAAAGAGCCGTTTTATACTTAATAGGTCAGTCACCAAAACGTATTGTGAAACAGATCTTAATTAGAGAATTATAAACTTTTTATTTATTTCATTTATTATTTATCCCCACCATCAAGCTAAGGTAGACGTGTGTGCTGTAGAAGAAATTTAAAGGAATAATTTGATCGAAAGAACAGTATCTTTCTCTGTAATCGTTACCAGCATACTGTGCTCATCAACCTACATACCAAACTCAGCAAATACGGCTTATATACCCTAGTGGCCTGGCCAGTTTTGGCAATGAACATCAATAGACTTAAATGAAAAAACAAAACATCTAAACCAAATTATGAATGTTAGTACTACTGTGTTAGTTTACAATGAAAACATTTTTTTGACGCAGCGACAGACCCGTCCTGTAGAAGGAAGGGGAGTGTGCAATAAGTTTAACACATGTCTGACTACATGTATCTCTGTGTATCATAAATTCTAAACTTCAAAGTAAAATTTTGAAATGATTTTAAAAATATCCTTATTAAGTTTTTTTTTATATCATTAGTTTGTTTCAATTTTATTGTAGTTGAATACTTATATCATCATCATCAAGTATTCAAATACTGTTAACGAGTATATAGTAAGAAATATTAAACTTTGTAACTGGATGAATGAAAACGGTACTCACTCATAATAAAAAATACTAGCGGAAAAGTGGAATGGTTCCCTGAAAAGAGATTTACTTCGGTACAACGCTGGATCCATCACGTATTTATCGTCCGTGAAAAGCGCAGTAAAAGCAATGATAAATTGTAAAATGTGTTTTTTTTTTAATTTCACACACTATCAAAAACTTAAAATTTATTTCCACATATTCAAATGTAAAATTACTTTGTAGCAGAATACTAGAGACATTATTTTATAAACAAACATGTAATTTGTGTAGAAGTATGTGTTCGAGGAAAAGTAACACTAAATTATATATAAAAATATTTACACAAATTAATCAGCGATGGAGATTTGTAGATCTTCCTTTAAATGCAAAAGTTATTGAATAATGAGAACAACCAGGCAAACCGAGACATCCATCCAACGAACGAGACCACAATGAAGTTAATGCCTCGGAAACACGAACAAAACGCTAACTATACATTAAAAAATGAAGGTTGGAAAAAAGTAATACAAACAAAATAGTTTATTGTATCCACAACAATACCTACGGGCAACAGAATGAAATACAGTGGCGTGTCTGATGCTAAGAGGCGAGGTGGCCGTCGATTCCCGCTCCATATAAACATTGACAGTAAAAGCCGTACAATATTCCCGTGTACCTATAGTCCATTCACGGTGAGATTGACTCGTCGGGTATTGTTTGTCGAGTTCGCTCCCAGTCACTCAAAAGTACCAGCCTCCAGCAGGAATGTAACACAATCAAACATATCGATAAGACAATTTAAAACTATTAATCCATCAAATTATTAAAAATTACTTCTAATTACAAAGAAACTGTAAACAAATTGTAACAAACAAACTCTTGTTAAATTTATTGCAATGACTCGTACCTTATAATGACATAATTATTAACAATACTATGTTAACATAAATTCTAGCTTGATAAAAAAATATTATAATACTATCGATAACAATACGTCACTACGAACAATACTCACAGAGCTGGGGTAGAAATGGGTGGTTTTAAAACATCGCTGCTAAAAGCACAGTATACCTAGATACATATCTAGACTAGGCAAAACCACAAAAGGCCTCAGATACAATCTCCAGCAGCACAAAGAACGAACTCGAGATTGTAGGTCTGCTTTCAATAAGGGAAGAAAAATTGCTTCTGTTATTTACAATGAGGAAGGATAGTAATACTCCCACAGTGAAATGAAGTTTTTGAAGCTTGAAGTCTTTATGAAGATGAACAGAATCTTCTTTCAAGTAAGTGACTTTAAATTGCTTTTTTATTTATAAAGGTTTTCCACGAATATAAATGCATGTGAAATATTTTATTTTTTTTTTGGTTATATTTAAATTATACACTAACACGATTTCGATTTTAAAAGCTTTGCTTTACGAAGTTATAAAGAACATAATATTTTTTTGGTAATTAAAACGGAAATTTATAGAATAGTATAAATTTATAAAAATCTAATTTCAATACATGTCCTAGAATAATTTTCTAAATGCTTCCCCAATACTTGAACGTTTAAAAGTTTTTTTTTCTTACGTCATCTATACTTTTTTATAGAAATTGTACTATCGCAATTTGGTACATACATGGCTTTCATTACTTATACTTAGCACATTAATACTCTAAAAATCATTGGCGACTTAAACTCTTAGTAAGTGCAGAAAGGGATCGCTGAAAGCAGTAGCTTTGGGGGAAAGCCTCGTGTCTAACAGGCCATTTAGCTTTTCTAGGCAGTTTCACGCCAATTCCAATTCAATCTCATTGTTCACGATCCCCTTCTTTCATTAGACTTGATAATGAATTAATCTAAAACTGGATGCATAAAATTTTCTTAGCTAATATTTTTAACAAAAACAAAAAAGTACATCTAGTCAAATTCTAATACACGAAAATTCGGGGACATTGTTACTGAATAATTCGAGAGGTAACAAATTCACGATTTCCTGAAGCATGATTCGACTACGATGACAAAATTATTAATTTTTCTAAAACTTATGTTGGTCTTCTTGATAAAGATTGCTCCTTAATAACTGTAGGCGCTTTAAAGAAAAAAATAATTAATGCCTTTAAATAAAAAGTCTGTTACAGTAACCACAACGCGATTAAAGAAATTAATCATGTTTAATTTAAAAAAATCAACGAACGCTTCGTTAGAGGCAACTCGCGCTGACATCGCTCGTTCGCAGCGTTTTAATTTATCATTCTCACTCGAGTTCGCTGTAACGTCCACACCCGTGGGCCGAGGGACCGTTTCGGGTGTCTTTTGGGAAATTCTCGGTAAAGTTTCGCCTTAAATATTTTAATAAACTCGTATTAAAGTCGTAAAAAACACTTTGAGCTCCCGTTTTTTACGCTCGGCACCCTACCGCCGAGTGCACCGCAATTTCTGACGTGCCGAGTTTACGAATACTTACCGAACACAGTGACGCTTTGTAGCGAGGGGTTATTTCATTATTCATAATGCTTTGTTCCTAACTTTGGACCGCCGATTCGGGCGCTTTGTGTTGTTTTTGAAGGCTTCGGTTGTACTCTGTTTGTATAGGCGCGTGTGTGAGTAATGAACATAGGAAATGAACTCTTATTACACATAAGCCGGATACGGACCCAAATAAACATAAACGTATTTTAGATTACGTTCTCTGTTCGGTAATAACTACTTGACGGAGGACTCGTGGCGGAATTTAAATAAACCTCGGCCGTAAAATGTGTGGAGCATAAAAAGCAAGGGAGACGTCCTACCGAGATCCGGTTCGCCTTTACAAGCGATGTATATTATACGTTTATGATAATCTTACACTGGTTGCATAATGTGATAGCGTGTTGGAAACGTTTCCGTAGATTTTTATACAGAATCAACTCCTTTGACAATGTATCATATGTGTGGGAGATTAAGGTGGTGTGCGAGGAAGTTCGTAGTTTGCATCGTCACTCATTCAACTGAAATATGTTTTCGCACCTGCGTCTTTGTAGTGCGAACAATGTTTATATAATATATCATGTGAACTACTATTAATTTTAGCATATTAAAATCATTGTATATCATCACCGTTAATAATTTGTATGCTTTTAAAACAATTTCATATACGCTCTTTATAATGTGAAAACAGCCATAAATGGTTGAAGATAAATTTAAATACACTATACTTAGAAATTGTTTCACATAATTTTCTGTATAGTGTATTTGGGAACTAAACTCGAAACCTGTGTTGCCAAATAGACAAAATGAAAACTGAGCGTTTACTAAGCTAAAATAAATTTATCCTCGATAAAAATAAAGCCTGTGTACACTAAGATTGAACGATGTAGTATTTTTAGGCTGTCAACACTGATAAACGTGGCGAGCATGATTTACAGCTTGCGGTGCTCAGCACGGTGGCTCTTAGGATTGACTAGTGCCTGCTATCCGCTAATAAATCTCCATTTTATACACGAACCCAATCACCGAACGCAAACAACGGCTATTGTTAAAGACAGACGACCGTCATGGATGATACAGTTATAAATAACGTTATTTTTATAACATACTGCAATTTTACTTCGAAAATTTGTGATGCACGTAACAGATTGGAGATTTATAGCATATTTTTCATTAAATACTTTTTCGGTAGGCATTTATAAATTATCTAGTTTTTATGATTATCACGCAACAACAACACAATCTGAATTTTATTTAATGTTATGTGGTGTTACAAGCATGCCTTTTTTTAGTCTTCTTATATCAATGAATGAAATTTTGTATAATGTATATATACACAAAATAACGCCAGCTTTGAAGTGGTCCGAATGTTCAAATTGAAAGGATAGGCAATAATTGAATTTCAGTAACCATGTGGTGCTCTGCATAATCCCTGTGTCTGGACGTTGACAGGGGTATAGAACTCTTTTTTTTATTTCTTGCTGTTTGTACACGAAAATGTTCAAAGCACCCCCTTTTCCATGTTATATCTGATATGAAAACACTCGGTTAGGTTATTTTGCATACTGCTTGTCGTGCGCCGATAGGCACTTACAAGTTTCTGTACCGAAAACGTAAAGGTCGACTTTATAAACTTTTAACACACATAGAATATATCTACTTAAAACTTTATTTGAAATTAAGAAATATACATGTATGTCGGATGTATTTAATCATAAGTCACACAAAACCATCAAAGAGCCCATTAAACAAGGTACATTGGGTTTTACTCAAGAGTCAAACTCAAGACTGCGTGTAATTCGATTTTTTGGTAGCCGTTGGAATGCGCCGTTGAGCATATAACATAATTTACGAAATATGACAAAACCACTATAATTATCTTGTCACTTCTCAATTTAAACGCTAGATAATAAAATTAAGATTCCAACTGTTTATAAATAGTTTAAAGGCAACATTACATTTTCCAAAATATTAAAAAGGATACCTTTTTAAAATCGCTGAGTTTGCGTCTAACTAAACTAAAAAAAATATTTAGTATCAAGCATTAAATATTTACTGGGGTTAATATAAAGATACTTACCTGGATAAATGTTTGTTCTCATAAATCTCATTCAGCATTTCCTCAAGATCCGTAGAAAGAGTATTCAGCAACTGCAAACAGAAATTGTTATTATTAATTATACAAATACAACGATTGTGTAAATGAATAAAAAACATTATTACAACATAAAATCTACGAAGAAATCTCAATGTTTGTTTTTTAACTTTAAAATGGCATGTTTTTACTTAATACATTTTTACTGAAAATTATTTAAATTTATGACAAACTTGATTATTTAGTTTCTACAGGATAATAGCTAATATTTTAACTAATATTTCTCTAATTATAACGAAATTTTCTTAACAATTATATTATTTTTATACAACAGAATATCATTGATATTAGTAATCTTTAAAATAATACATTTCATGACATTTTATCAAATATAGATTAACATAAATATAACAATATATACAAAGTTTATAATAAAATCACAGAAGTAAAGTTTATACTTTTATAATATAAAACAGCCGTCAATAATTAAATTTTCTTTAAGATTATCCTTTATTTTCTTACTCAAATTATAATATAAGAAACAAAGGTACTTTTCATAAAGAATAAGCATTATAAAAGAGAATTCGTAACTGTCGCCGCCACATTACTAATTTAGCTCCATGCAGATAGACCAATGGATGTTCAATTTTCTATTCACCCCGGAGCACATATTGGAAACGTTGTTCGGGAAATGAGTTAAACCTTGTTCACCGCAGCCGTTGGTTTAGCTATTTGAAGTACTACACACGGTCATTTAAAAACAAATAACACTAAATGGTGAAATAGTAACACTATAATATCTAAAGGTAAACAAAATCAATATTCTAACATATATTATTCCTTCAATCAACTTAGTCAAAATATCAAGGTATTAAAATTAACATAAAAGATTATCTTTGATACACACTGCTGAGCTCAGATCAATTTATTAAACACCTATCCAGTGGAGAAATATTTAGTGGCGTTTTAGTACTTATACCAGATCGTAGATCCGTCTTAAAATAGAAAACGATGATAGTCTTGAAATAAAGCACAGTTAATAACTGAATAACACTAAATTGAAACCCGTCACTGCCTAGACACAGATCACTAACTATATCGATAAGTAAACTACTCTTGACCAAATGATTTCTATAGTAATAAGCTTTAGTATACAACACAAGCCTAGTGAATATACACAAATAATGAATGTAAATAATTGTAGAAAATAATTTTAGCATGAAGCTATAATAATAAAGAATAAGTAGAGAATACGAAGTAAAGCTAATTTAATAGTTCTTATGAAGAAACATTATACAGTATATATACCGATCGTCTCGCCGGAACTATCATCCGCACCTACTGGATGGTGTGCGATCCACTACAATGCGTTTTAAAAACAGTTTTCTGCCACGCACTGTAAATCTCTGGAATTCGTTGCCATCAGCGG
>DWLS01001959.1:0-19541 GCA_018246255.1 Pachliopta kotzebuea
TAGCAATATATCAATCATCTGTTATTATTAGAGTATACACGGTTAGGTTTTAAATTAATAACTCTACTAACTTATCGTATTATACGTAACTTAAATGAATTATACCTCCCTATGTTACGCATATAGCCATTTATTGTAAATCAATAAGCTGACCGTACTCAACCGCAGTGACTAACGTGGGGTTTCTTAACAATTTTTGTAGAGATTTCATAAACGACTATATTTTTGCAAATCAGCGCTAATTTATTATAAATGTACTTAAGGCACAATTATTCGAAGTCACCATTCAACTTGAATTGCTTATAACAAATAATTATTTGTTTTACTTACATACTAAACTAACTTATATCATAAAGTTACTTAAAACATTTTATTAAAAATAATTTATTACATGACCAGGAATAAAAACCAGGTCGGGAATAAAAAGGTTAATTGTTTCAATTCTAAAACTATTACAGCTCAAGTTCTAAAAATAGCACATTGTCTGAATGTAGAGATTATTGACTTTAAAAAGATATACCCAAAACAAGGTTTGACAGGTCAAAGAGAAAAATTTATAAAAGAAAGAAAGTAATATTTTTTTTCTATTTTCCTGTACATGTTGGTAAGAATAGCTATAAAATAGAAAGGCTATATTTACTTTATAAAACACGTGGAAATAATCAGGCTTTTGGTGTTTCGTATTAGCAATATAAGGAGAAATATTTACAGAGAAATCACATGTTTTTGCTTTCAATATTAAACAACTTACTGCGCTCACCTACATTGATAGAGGACATGGAAAGTACGTTATTAACCCCATTTTTGAAAGAGACTTTCTTTAAATACTATATTGAACTGATGATGCTGCTGACTTTAGGCGATATTTAAAGTATTTTTGTTTATTAATTTTTTTTTATAAACATTTAAGGAATGAACGCGGGCGTATATAATAACTTTAGACATTCTCCGCCGATGAGCACTGAAGGGGCAGAAAAAATCTTCGGTATCTTTTATTTATTGCTTTATTTTGTTATCCAACGAGACAAAGAGACGAGCAAAGCATTCACCTCATGGTAAATCCAAAAGAAAAAGCGCGGGTTAAGATGGTATACACAACACCAAATTGCACTCGTCACTATGAAATATCGTAAGATATTAAGTGTTGTAACCCCCATAATTTTACTAGCTTTCAACGCCTTTCAAACGGAAAGACACTGGTGTTTGCATAGTACTGTTTGGCGGCTGCAATAGGAGCTACGATGGTACCTACCTCAACATACTCCGGCAACCGAGACACACCATCAGTATTTATTATCTCTACTGTAATTTGCTTAATTTAAGATCTATCTACAAATTAAAACTTAGCTCATGGTTACGCCATAACAAAATCTATAACGCGTATAATTTTATTTCATAAAAATATCTGGTTTAGTAGACTATTTTCAGAAAGGTATTTGCTTCGTTAGGTGCTAATGCGCTGTGAATGGATACACTTATCGGTAGGTGCCGCGCAACTGAGTTTATATTCTGTTCATCACAAATGTCACATGATATTATTGCTACTTTCTTAATGTCAACAACAAAAGTAGTGTCGCAAATATAAGATTCATCGACAGCTGATGAATGTCCACTGCAGGATGTAGGTCACCCCTTATAATGCAAATATTAGATTGGTGCTACAGAATACTAAATAAATTTGTTACACAATACTTCAATGAAACAAACGATTTGTGTGATGAAGTAGCAGAAAACGAAGATGTATCTATTGGTGATAAGAGCAAAGACTTAAGATAGACTGGAAGATATTGCAAAAGTGAACTTTAAACGATGTGTATAAATTAATAATATATATCACAAGCCCTTACCAAACAAACTTGATATTCTTCTTCTTCTTAATCGTGTTCTTGACAGACTGGTCAAAGCAAACTTGATATTATATAATGTTAATTATCATTATCGTCTTAGTTGGAGATCGAATAATTAATTCTGACAGTTCCTTTATTTTTCTTTATGATTTATAAGCGTTATTAGAAGAAATTTTCACAAAAATTAGAAAAATAAACACCGTTTAGTTGATTAGAAATAACCCTGTTTACTCGTACCGCTTAACAAATTATACGCTTACTTAGATTCCTTTTGCCTCTCAGCATCTCGTTTACCGTTTCATAAGTAGAATAAACGGTATGATAACATTTAGTAAAACACCCATCACTACTTACAATATTTTAAAAGTTTCTACTACAATGATTAGAAGGGCTTTATAATCGTCTTTATTCAAGTAATGACGTCATCGGTGATCTAGCTGTTTGTTTACGATCCTAAGTTTAATGTATCATAATGGAGAGTGCATCATTTATATATTAATAACCATGGAATGATGTCTATAATCAATAAATAATAATCCCAAAAAATCATTCCAAAGTAATTTTGATTTATGAACAATATCACCAAATATTACATAAATTCAAAGCTAATAAATAGTCTATTAGTAGATAGGGAACAAAAGCGAGGTGTTGGACTGTAAATTACTTTGGAGTAGACGTGAATTGCCTGTCTATTTGGAATTCCTTTATTTTATTGCTAAGTAACGTAATTCAAACAAGTTTCCGAATTTAGTATTAAATCAAATGTCTGCATTTGCATTGCATGCAAAAATGTAGTGATTGATTTTTCTATTGTACACATGTTGAAATAGTTGTTTTCCAATATAACGGGGATAAAAGTAAATACGAGAACTAAAAAGAGAAATGAAAATATTAAAACACGGGAAAATGTATAATTAATGAATCGACTTCGTTTTTCACAAAGTAACGGGAAAAAAATATTTTCCTGGAATAAATTTTGAATTAATAAGATGATATATAAACATTCTCCTATATTTTATCAAAAGGAAATGTGAAAACTATTTACGTCTCGAAAATAAACAAGTAAATTATCCAATGTTATTAACTTGTTTGTCGACTTTAAGTGTAGTTGATGCAATCCTTACTATAATTCCAATCTATTGGCATGTCAAGTTTTTTTTATTATGCGACGATGCGACGTAACAAGTAATACGTTCACCTGATGGTAAGTGATACTCTTGCCCATAATAACGTAGCGCTGGTTAAAATGGTATACACAACACCACATTGTGTTCGTCGTCTTGAAATATAAGGTATATAGTTTCATTACCCCAGTAACTTCTTTTTACTAGTATCAACGACCAAACTGGAACACAATAATGTTTATACATACATTACTGTTTGGGAGCAGAACACGCATCACAAAGAAAAAATAATTATTTGTACTCTGTTAAATAAGAAAAAATAACATACAGACCAAAGATTATTAGTCTTTAAAGATTATGTAATACAATTACATGTTATTTTAATCGCTTTCTAACAAGAGATAAAGACATAAAAACATTTGCATATTAAAACCAACTTAAAGAATGAATTTCAATACATGCAAAAACTGCAAAAAGTCTTTATAGCTGTAGTTTACAGTTCACTTGCTTCTTTATCCAATTCTATTAGGTCCTGAATAATAAAAACTCTTCTACAAAGTTCGGGCCGAACTTCCGACAAAGATCTACGATCTTGTTCATTCATTTCCCACAATGCCCTCCGGGTTCATTAAAATTTTAAGGGGTTCAATACTCTGAACGTACTAGTTATCTAAATTACTTATACACCCAACCCCAAATATAAGTTAAATGTTCAATATTAAGACTTCAGTTCAAGTATGCTTTTTGGAACTAAGGACTAACTATTTAGTTCTCTACCGTTGCTTTAACTTTTGCGAACTATACATTTACTAACCAAAATCAAATAGCAAGCATAACTATTTCCTGCTGATGCAGAAAACTTTTTTTTTTTAGTATAGCGTCTAATGAACCATGTAGTAAGTAGACTCATTGATAAATATCTGTAGATTAAAAACATAAAAAGCTCTGAATAATTAGTAATGAAACTTAGTTAATTACTTAGTTTAAATATTATAAAAATTATTGACTTTATACAGTGAGGCGATGCTATATGTACCTTACCTACCATCGGTGAGAAGCTATATCAAAAAGTTTTAATCAAGAAATATTTAATTGAAAAATGAATATTGAATATTATTTAAAATTAAACAATATAAATGTTATAACTTTTTTATCGTCCAATGACCCTCGCGGTTATTGCGTAATATTTGACTATAAAATTAAACTACCGGTGAAATTTCAATGGTATTGCAGTCCAAACGTATAGTACATTAAATACTGCAAATACCACGTGCTTTTTACTCTCATATATTCACATTAAAAATATATACAATATAGGTTTACGTAATTTTATGTTTTACATTTATGTAAGTCATAAAATTACGAAAAGTAACTCTTTAGAGTAACTCTTAAGAGTTCAGCACAACAACTCATAGGACAGAAGCCATTCTCACCCGCCAATGCTGCGCCATGCTAATCAACAAAGGAGCCTCTGGCTCACCACCAACCCGCATTGGGCCAGTGTGAGACGGCCCAAATCCCACCACTGCTGGAGGAAGCCCTATGTCCAATATGTTATAGTCCTATTTTCTTTTTGTAATCGCAAAGAAAATAATATTTTGCTATTGGATGTCAGGTTAACGAGAGATTTCTACACATCGTAAAATTACTCGGTATTCACCTGCAAAACGTTCCAAAAGACTCCAGGATCTCCTTCGTGCTATACTTAATAGTTTGAGACTTGGCATTGCGTCCTAAAGCTATCAATCTTCTTATATATTTTTATATAAACTATAATGCGTATTGAAACCATCTGCAATGCGACTAAAACTACAGATTCAATTTCTCTCCAGGCGTTTGTACCTACATTACTAACTGTTCTAGACTCTGAATGCCAGACGGGATTAATGATATTTATTTATTTATTAAATTGCAGCTTATGTCCACAAAATCAATTTTGAAAATAAGGCATACCTTTGCATATTTACGATCGTTAACCGAATTTAGCCAAAACATTTCGGAAAAAAACAAATTGTTGTAATTTTTTTTATATTCTACTAGGTGATGACAACGTGTCGCTGGTAAAAATGGTATCCACAACACCACATTATGCTCGACCCTTGAGACTTAAGGAGCTGAGATTCCTTACGCTGGTAATTTCACTAGCTTACAGAACTCTTCAATGCGGAACACAGTAATGTTTGCACATTAATATTTCGCGGTAGAAATAGGACCAACGATGGTACCTACCTAGACAGTCTTCGTTAACGTAGACCTATCACCAGTACAACAATATTTGCAATGTACAACTTATATAATAAGAAACATTGGTTTAACATTGATTTTACAGCATTGTTACTTTTTTTAAGGATAACTTAACTTAACTTTTCAGAATTTTTTTCGCTTTAATTTAATTGGCATTTTTACCAGTAGCTGATACTTCTTTTCTCTTGTTTCGTCTTTTTCGACTTGTCTCTGTTCATAAACATATGCAAACCATACCGTGTTTTGATTCTCGAGGGTATTATAGGTAATGATTTTACTAGGTCAATGAGACTCCTCATCTTATTATACGACGAATAACAAATACTATGTGGTGATTTATCGTCTTAAGTGGCGCTCCATTGTTATAAGCTTGCGTATCGCATACCATCACATGAACGTATTGTTGATCTCGTCGTTTCGTCGAATCAAAAAAAATCTTTATGTATATTAATTTTCAAAACTTTTACGTATAAAAATCTGTACAGAAATTAATGTAATGTGACAAAATCGATACAAAATGAAATCGACTTCACGTAACTCGCATTATGTCAACCTTAACCACATTGTGTTCGAATTCAATTGTCACATCATTCACAATGATGAATGACACGTTGTCTGGGATATAAGTGAAGCGGGTCCGACTTCCGTCACACTGCTCTGATGCTCGCAATCTGATTATTTACGATACTTATACGTGTACGAAATACCAAATTATTTATTTGAAAACTCCTATCTATTTGGTCAGAAAAATTTAATACGATTGGTGACGGGGATATTCCTTGTCCGTCTCCTTAGGTATTCATATTTTATATCACCTTACCTCAGTCTTCAGAAATTCCATTGCAAAATTCAATTCAAGTATACCCATTCTATTAGGTATGTTTGCATTTACACAGTTTAAAGGAATATAATGATAAATAATGGGAGAGTACGACTGATAAAGTGAACAGCATAACTTGCAAAATGTTGGCGAATTTGCGAAGTAAGGCCCACTAAATCTTATAAACAAGTTAATTTACTTTCTTATTTTTCTCGCTGATATTCTTTTGGGTTGGATTAACTTTAAGAAGTATACAATTTGATAACCTATTACGGAATCTTCTTATTTTCTTTATATTATTATGCTGTCAATACAATAGTTAGTGTATAAATATTATGAAATAAACAAAAGTAACAGATATTACTGCAATAATTATGGGTATTTCGCCTTTAGAATCAAATATATTGCAATCATTATCGTCCTCTGTAGTTTTTTTTTTTACTTTATACATAATGTTTGATTTACAGTTTTCCTGTTTGTATTATTTGAAGTGTTTTACTGCTATTTTTTTGTCAGAATATCTTCGTCATTTATTACCGTTACATGATTTGTATTACCGGGGTACGATGCTTCTATAAATACTTAAAAAAATAGGTTTTTCATGTAAAAGGTGTTTTTCATCTCAGTAAAATTTTTATTCATCCATTCAATAATCCGTTAATTAATTCATTCATACCGTCATCCCTTAATTTATTCATCCATTCATTAACGCAACCACTTTCCGTTTTTATCTCATTCTCTCTTCTCTGCTTACCCTCCTCTCCTACTCCTCTTTCTTCATCTTCTTTTTGATATCTACGTTTTTTTCATTTTCCTACTACGTAGTGTTACGAATAGAAATCTGTATCTGTATCAGACACTAAGTAAGTACTACTATTGCTACTTTCAGCTTAGAAACTAACGTTTTGGCACATCTAATGCCGAGAATTTTATTTATTTAATTAGAAATAATAGGTGTTTTTGTAATATTTGAGCAGAAAAATAATGAAAAAAAATTACCTTTAAAAAACAAAATCTCTATTGAGATCGGGGGGATAATGCTTTGTTAATCATACAACAATAGTGCGGGTGCACCAGTACTATTTGCCCCGAGTGTGTATGGATCTGAGCTACCGATGCACGTCACGCTTGTTTTGATACTTTGCCATACGTTTATACCAACTAGCATACAGTAAATAGTTAAAAAATATAATAAGTCTACACTTTTTCGAATTAATAGAATCTCAATGTTTTTGTAATTTGATTTAAATAAGAAAATTTTGAATACCACAGTAACTGATGCCGTTTTTGAATACCGTAGTGATACCTGTGTTCACCTTAAAGCTTTTTCTTATAACTTCTAAACGAAAGCGTTTTAAAGTAATACATTATCATCGCAATAATATAATAATATATAATCACAGTTAAAATTTATGAAATGTACCAAAATCTTCACTAGTAATATTTGATGATTTCCAGATTTTTGTGGAGTCTACTGAGTTATAGATCAGGCGGATTAATGCGGTCATTTCGACGAAGACCATAAGATAAGAGAAATTTGAGATGATAAGGACGCCATATATATATTGACATTCGCCATAAAGCTGCTGCCATATTATTGGAGATATTCCTCCCTTAGTACTCGTTTACGACGCGCTGACTTTACATTGGTCACGACGACTCTCTTGGAATAGCAGTTTAGATATAAGATAAGGCAGATTGATACCCTGTTAAAATTCATTACATATTTAACAACGAACCTAATCTAATACGTGAATATCAACATATGATAAAAAAAAGAATGTATTACAAAGCTTTATCGGAAATTAAACGCTTTGTTCTGTTAAACCCTTTTGACAATATGTAGTACTGTTATTGTTAATTGCGAACAAATAATTTCTATCTGAAACTATTGTACTACTATAAACTAGGTATTGATTATTAAATTTGTTATGATCAGAACAGTACTAACAGATTTCTATTGTAATTGTTAGTTTTAATTTTACAGAAATTGTAAAGCTTGGTTTGTAATGTCATCTGTAAAAACATGAAAGTATGTAAAATACACAATCAATGTAAGAGTAAATAATTCAACAGGGAATTTTTGAAGAAAGTTACAAATGAAAAAGTATAATTTTGTGAACTCTGTGTGAGCTCATTCAATAAAGAATCGTTAAATTGAAATACGTTGTACTATAGACGGCATATCACAAAAGGATCGATATTTCGACGATTACATGACAAACGGCACAGACACGACCTTTATTACTTTCCCGAATATACTCTTGACTGAAAATAAACCTTACTGAAATTTTGTTACTAACATAAAAATAAGTATCTTAATTAATATTTATTAACATAAATCTCAAAAAGTCATCGTCTATTGTTAATATAATATCTAATAAAGCGTTTTTTTTTAAATTACTCTGTAACAGTAACCATATTTTTATATAGAAGAATAATAACTCTATGGTCATTTATATAGTCCATAAAATTTGCAAAATTCATTCGGATATTATTACTCGTCTCTCTTATTATTTTACTAGTGCGCAGGGTATAAACATGAATAGATTCTTTATTTAGACATTGTTGTACTTTAAGCTTTAAGTTTGCAACAGCCAATTTCTTTTAAAGCTTTTACAGTCCAAGAACAGGTTTGTTAACCTAAGTTATTATAATAAACAACCCGAACCAAATAATAAACCTTAAGAGGATTTACCGAGCGTATTAACCTCCCTTTAAATCATTTATTCATCAGCAATATTTCAAAATCTAAATAATCTCTTGTATCTGAATTAGTTCTTAAATTTACACAGAATAAGTTACAATAAAGATATATCTTTTTATTACTGTATCTGTAACTACAAAATAGTTCAATGCCTTCTGCTCTATTAAAAATCTAAAATATTTTTTAACTTTTCTTAAGTATGCCACAAACATGCAATATACGTATATTTTAAATATAATAATCTATTTATTTATTTATACGTATGAAGTAATAAAAAACTACTTTTATTTAATGTATAAATGTTTAAACTTATGCTTTATTTAATTTTTTTCTTTATGCCTGCTATTGCCATTGTTACCTATAAAAAACTGTGGGTTTCCTTAGAAATATAACATGAAAGTACGACTGCTAAATTCAACGAACTTAAAGTAAATTTCCTTCATTCCTTCACCTAACTTTTTGGAAAAAGTTAGAAGGTCATCGGTCGATATTATTTTTTTATCACAAAATACAGGGGCCCATCAGCAGTACTCTATTGTAAGAGCCTGGTAAATTGGATTGTTTCAGTAAAATTGATTTACTAAAATCATTGCGTCTGTCAAAATATTAAATTTTTATCTGGCATATTGGTACTACTTAACTTTTGTATGTATTTAAATTAAAAAGTACTAACAACACTAATTAACATTTAATTACCTTGAAATAAACTTAGGTTACAGTGTAACTTCAAGATTTTCTAATTTTGTCTTATAAACATAATTCCAAGTGAATTTGCAATTTATTTGTGTTTTATTACAAGATCAAAAAGTACTAGGCTATTTTATTTATTCTTCTAAGTAACACTTTTATTTTCTAGAATTTTCCATAAAGAAACTAGTGTTAATAAAATTAAGAATTTATACAGTCATTAATTTTGTATGATACCCCGCGAGCTATTCAAGATTTTAGTAACGAAGTTACATAACTCAAGGACTGGCCTGAATAATTTCTAAACCGCAAACAGAGACAAAGGGAATAAATTAATGAAAGGTTCACATTTAACGAAGTAAGAACTTAACTAAAAACTAAATGTAAAAAATTTAAGCCCGATAAAGTTGACGATTATGTGGAATTAGTCTAAAACTAGTTTATAAAGAAGTAAGCAATGACTTGGATATTTCGCTGTGATGAAATTAGTTTTAGTACATACAATATTGTTACCAAGTGACTAAACAAGCACAACATTCACATGATAATAAGTGATATTACTAGCCATAACCATGAAGCTGAACTATAAAGATAAAGTGGGATCATTATATAGCATCACATTGTACTTTCCTTTAGGCATAATATGTTAAGTCTTTTAGCTTCAGTAATTATATTAACAACGATTTTACAATTTACCGATGACTGTATATAAAAAAATATCAAACAAATAGTAAATAAAAGATTTGTACATAATTTTTTGTAAATAATTGCTGAAATAAATATTAAAAAAAGTGAAACCTTTACGATAACAAAACAAGAATTTGGGGAACAAAACATCTTTGAACAAAGCATAACTGATAGTCTTTGTTTTCCTTAAACACGAACAAAAAGGTAAACTTCCTGAACAATATTTTACTTCATGATTAAACGTCCTAGTTTAATTCAAATATTAAAATTAATTCACTAATTATGTTATTTATAATACTAATTGAATTTTTAGGCGACTTTCTGACCGTAAAAATAGTATGGAAACCATAAATGCCAGTTACTATCTTAATTAATAAAATGCTTATTCATCTTCATTAAGATGCAGTTTTAAAGAAGTTTAATTGCATAAAACTTTGAAAGTTTGTCTTATTTACTATAATTTTTAACAATTAATCAAAACTTTTAAATTTTTTTTAATTGGAAAAGAATATTAAAGACTTATTAAGAGAGTACCGGATGTTAAAAGATAATTGAAATCAGATACAATGGATTATCATCACAAAGAAAATTTCAAGATTCATCGTTTAACAAGAGAACCTTTAGGATCGGCCTTAGTCCTTTGAAGTCGAAATTACGTAAAATTATAATAATTATGTGCCCCTTTTTAACTAATTTAATGGCCAATTTATTGCTTTACAGCTTTTTATATTGAAGTTACAGTCATTTTCGTCGATCAAGTAACTACGTTATTATCCTCTATAACAGTACTGTTTTTTTGGTCATAAATATTTTTTTTTGGCAGTTGACCCTATTGGACAAGTAAGGTCATCAACATTCTCTATTTGTACGGTAGCATTTGAAATTGCAAAGGGCAAATTATAAAGTTCGAGGGTTTCTCAATGCCAGTAGGCCAGCTAAAATATCAGTCGAGGATCTGGTGAAGAACGCAAAAATATAATTTACATGGACATTACGAGACACTATGAGAGCCTTAAAAAAAACGACGATCTTTTTTTAAATTATTGTGATTTTAAAGCGTTTTATTTGAAATTATCAAACCACCCTTTATTATTCTTTTTCCTGTCTTTTGTTGAGATTATGTATAATCCAATTTTCTTTTATACAGCAAATTATAATACAACAGCGTTTTCTATTGTTATTACAATAACGCCATTTTCTTTCACCGGGATTGCTTTTAAAATTAAACATTTCATCCAACAGTGAAAGCGTACAGATTCAGTATTGCTGTAACCTGCGTGCCATAAATTTAAGTACAATTTGTATTTCAACAGTAAGCATTTAACGGTCGTTAGGTTTTTAATTTACAAGTGACGCCGTCATAACGGAAATTTAAGGAATTTCCGTTACAGGAAATTACAAACACGGTATACATAAATTAAGTAAATTTATTAAGTTACTTATAAAAGTGTTATATTTACACAGTTTTTCTTAATATTAATATACAATATAAATTGTTGTTTATTTAAAAGTTAACAAATCATTGAAAAGATTTCACTGTTTGTAAGTCTCTGCCGGTGACCGTCTGGGTAAGTACCACCGCAGATCCTTTTGCAGTCTAAAATAGTAATATGCAAACATTACTGTGTTGCGGTTTGAATGGAGCTGTAAGCTATTGAATTTATTGGGATGAGACAACAGCTTATTCCCCCAAAGCGATGGACGCATTGTGACGTTGTGTATAAAATCTAAACCAACGCCACTTTGTGACAGACAAACGTATCACTTACCATTAGGTGAACGCCTTTGCTCGTCTCGTCGCCTTGTGAAACAAAATATATCTAAATACACACACTGATAAATAAATCAATTAAAAATGACTTGAAGTAAAGAAATTTCTTTTGCTTTTCTTTTCGTCTCACTCGAAGTATTCAGTTTCTTTAACGTCACGAATGTTCCAATTTTCATCATTGTAATATGGTTAACTGGAATGACGTTAGCACAAAAGCCACGTAAGAAAATTCCTGCCATCCTCATATTATATTTTCTATAAAATTTACAATGAAAAATGTAGGAGTGCAGTTTAAAGAAAATATGCTTTTTACATGGAAACTATTGGCTGGATTCCGAATTCCATAATCTTAAATCGTTCAATATTAATAGAAGAGAACATTTTAAAAGCCACCTGATAATATATTTTTTTTACCACACATTTTACAAGCTTTATTTAGGTGCCCGAAAATTATTATAAGAGAAGCTTCATTACCTTATAGTTATTCATAATAAGAAACTATGACAAATGAGCATAGTTGGTAAAAACTTTAATCTGAATTCTATTTGTCATACACATAAGAACAATGATTTCTAATAATTTTATTCATTTATTAGTATGGGCATAGCATCTCCAGTCTGTAATATCCTACTTATGGGTGAAAGTTTATCCCAAAGAGCCCAAAAATCCCCCCTAAACTTCGAAACGCAGAATAAGTTTCGGAAATGTTCACAAGCGAATATATAGCAATAAACGAAACTGCTTCTTAAAATCCCTAATTTCTACGAAAATTTCAATATTAATCGCTTATATGGAACAAGTTTATACAAATGTTGTGAACACCTAATTTAACTTAATGTTTTAAGCTTTTTATCAGTTAATTAAAGTGCTCTAAACTTTGTACAAATATAATTTTAGCGTATTATATTAACTGTAAATTCAACCATCATTAGAATTAATTAGTTCAAATAACCTAACATCTGTATATTTTCTATATAGAATATTATCTATTATTTTATTATATTATCTCTATATTTATATCTTTGCTTGGAAGAACATATGTACATATATGAGAATTTCTACACAAATTACTCTCCGTGTGTCTTAAAAGTCGACTAAAATAGAACTTTTTTAGATAGGTAGTTTACTTTTTGGCCATCGCTTTAGATATCGATCTGCAGATGATATATAAATGAGTATAATAATACTTTTAAAGATTTTCTACTGAATTTTATGATCCAGTGCAATATAAAAGCTATTCAGTGCTTATCGCCGATTAAAGCGCATTATTGGTCATTGGTTAGAACCAAGCTGCAACATGAGGACGATATTCATGAACATTACGTTGAATGAAAAGCCTCATTTGTAAAATAGGTCTTCGTGATGTTGGTTTATGAACATCCGCTTACAAAGCGACGCGCCTTGGTCAGGCCTATTAAAATGATGAATATTCTTCGTGTTCAACTGATTTTCAATCAATTGTTTGTTACGCAGTCAGTGGAAAACGGAGATTATCCTATATGTAAATTAACGGAGAAATTGTTTTTGCAGTTGCAAAAAAATGTATACAATATTTCTGTATATTAGTAATTCAGTATAAATAAATTTTTAACTATTAATTATACACACATACACGCGCACTGAATGAGGCTGTGATAGCATTGATCCTTATGGAAGGCTTACGCCGTTATGCTAAAAATAGCGATAAAATTTCTTACATGATGTCAACAACACAATATATTGGTTTTTACTAATATACCAACAAAAAAGGTAAAGATACTTTGGTACATCATCCCAGAATATAACGCAACAGAACAATCATTAAAATAGTAAAGAGTTATATTTAAATAACATGTTTTAAAGGTTTTTGTAACTCTGTTTATGTCTTAGCAGAATGTATTTCATATTACGTAAGACAGACACACTTTATGTTTCACACGTATTAATATACGTGAAACATGAAGTGGTTGTAATAAGTTATTAAGTGATGTTTAGACTTGTTCTGTCCTCGTTGCGTGAGACAGACTTCTCGATGATACCCATTGAGTGAGAAATTTCATGTCCCATCTTTAACTTTCACTCATAAAACATGTACACGCTGATTGACTCATATTTACTACGTATATGTAGTACGTAATGTATGATTTGTGTCTTCATAAACACCTTCTGTATATTTAAAACCAGTAATGTAAATAAATGTGGAAACAAGGTTAATACCTCCTTCGCACTACGATAATTGAAAACTATTCAGAGGTTTAATTGCTTTTTGATAATTAATATATGTTTTTGTTATTAGTATTTAAAAATATAGGTCACTGTCTCTATAGTTATACCAGTTGTGTAATATTAGACACATTTTTAAATGGATATTTTTCATTGTGATCAAATACAGACTGCAATGTTAAATTTACTAGTAAGCCAGGAAAACTTCCGTTTTCACCAAAACCTCCTCTAATCTATCACTCCTCGCTCGGTTTGAATCCAATTTACCTCGTGAATGTCGGCACAATACCTAACGCTATATAGCGGCTTAACAATTTATAACGCACGTTAAACTGTCGTGTACTTAAAGCTCAACATTTTATTGTTCTTAATGCTCAAGTGAAGGCAAGGAATACTTAAAGCGAACAGTGTAAACAACAAGGAGACAGTTGTAGATAGATAACATAGAGTCAATTTTTTATTATGTAAATAAAGGTATACCAATAATGATAATTTGATACAAGTCAATTTGATTTAAAAAGCAGCTTTAAACATCTCGCACAATTATGAATAAGAATTCTCAAAATTACAGTCGTGTGTAAATATTTTACGTGTTACTGTCGTCTCTCTTCGAACAAATAATTATACACAGTAAAATCCCCCTACTTTAAACAACGCAAGTAGCCTAAAAGTTTCTTTTCAATTTTAAAAACAGCTGTAGAAAATGAAGTTAGTTATTTCTACACGCCCCGGTTTCATCCATAAATTGCTCTTTAGCTAATGGAGGTTGCCATCAAATCTGAGAACTTTACTCAATCATCGGCCAGAAATTACTTCAACGACGACCCATGCAGCTTTTGAACGGTTTTTTATTTTTCATTTAACAGCATCAACATACAAATGTTCACTTGATCTTTTACATTTATTAGACCATAAGTAACAGTAATAAGGAAACTTCATGTGAACATTTCCCTCTATCTTTTAAAAAACTCTCATAACTTTGCTTAATAATTTTGGCACAGGATTATATCACATGGGTCCTTAATAACGGATAATGAAATTATTTTTTTGTCGCTAAACGGTTTTTAGATCAATAAAGGTTTAGCGATAAAAAAAATCATTTTCTTACAAGTGTTTATTAAGTTCAGGATGTGGAGCACCGTTGCCGAGAGAAAGCGCTTCATAAACTCTAAATCTCAATTTCTAAAAGTATTAAAAAATAATTTTCGTTACTTGACGTTATTGCGAGAAGTCGAGACCCTCCTTCAAGATAATATAAATACATGAGATGGTTTAATAGTTGCAAAGTTTAATTTAATACCAAAACGGTCCCAGTCTACCTGAAATAAGACTAATCCATTTTACAAATAATACACTTCTTAGTCAAATTATTCTTAAAATACTCTTTAGTCAAATTGTATAACTATTTAAGTATATAGCGAAATTCAATAAAATTTTTACTTATTTCAGTATAATTTAAATAGATGAAAAAGAATTAAGTTTGTTACAGTATTTTGCTAATTTTAAATTTTTGTTTACTATATCTTTAAAAACAATGTAGTAAATAAAATATCACGAGGTTACTGGGAACTTTTTTATTATTACAGTCAGACAAGTTTTACTATTATGCGACAAACAAATATTACACACAAATCAAATTTATAACAAAATTTTATATTATGAAAATAAAAACGTGCATCAACTGTTGCTGAGCTCAGCGTATCAAATGCGATCAGTAATTATGGGCATAAAAGGGTTACTAGGTTTAAAATGTAATCACTAATAAATTAGTAGCATGATTTGTTTAAATGATCGAAATTATTTGATTATAACGAAATTACACTACTCCAGTGAAGCGGTGAACAGGGTGCGAAATTGGAGCGGCAATTAGTTTTGTATGGTACTCCGCGAACACTTAATAATTTATAAAGGAATTATTTAAAGCCATTAACGTACATATTATTTTTTAAAATTATGTCATCATAATCATAAACAGTCAATTAAATGTTCCATATAATGAAAACCATTTAGCCTCTGTATTAAACTGGGAGTAAAGAGCTTTTATTTACCTCGCTTACCAAGTGAGAATCTTGGAACATATTTATCTAGCAACGACCTTTAAAGAATATCAAGGTCAGAGAGGATTCAAAGCTCTTCTAGTTTAACTGGATTTACAAGTTAAGCTATCACTCCTTCTATGACCTATTTTTGCACATGAAATAAAAATAGAACAATTAATAAATATATCTGCTGTAATACATAAATAAAGTTGGCTATGGTTGATATTTCTAACATCATCATTAGCATTCTTAATATAAGATGTGTAATACAAAGTTGTTACTTTCTTAATTCAAATGATAATATGGTAGAATATAAATATTAGTCATAATCCTGTAACGTGGCTGAGAAGCATTCACGTAGATTTAATAAATAATTCATATTGGTAGCATAATTTATGTAAATTTTGAGCGTTGCACGATCGGTTCAACTCACATGCGTTTTCTAACAAACATTTTGTTATTTGATAAAAATACATATATTTTCTTCTTCTTAAAGTGCCTCTCCATTATTGAATTTTTAATCGAGTGTTATTAAATGTATATTGAGCTTTAACTGTAATGACTAAAAAGGATATTAAAGATAACGCGGACAGCAGAGACAAAACATCTTTAACAGAATAATCCTTATGTTTTGTGTTTTTTACCATAGTAAAAAAAAACTCTAAATGGAAGTTCATTTATTTTATTCGTTAATTTATTACTGATCTCTGAACTTTATCTAAATGAATAAATTTCTTGCCCCTAGAGTATGACCTCGAATCCATGAAAACGGATTTATGAACTACGCTTAAACCTTTTCAATCTTTTCGTTCATAAATCATGAAACAAAGCCGTTACGCTTAAATATTTACTCTCTAGTAAATGTTGAAATTATTATCGTCCTTTACACGAGTACAAAGCAGAAAAAAAATCTTGTTTCATCTGTTTGACCATATAACAAACAATTAATTGATATATAACATATAATGAAATAAAAGAGGAGATCGATTAATATGTATTTCTCCCTAGAAATTCGCTATTACAAAATTGATGAAAATAACATCATATATAAATACAATTTTGTATTGGGTCTATTTCCGTTAGACGTAAAGAGTTTTTAGTTAATTTTATTAAGGAATTTATATATATATATGTCAAAAATCTCAATTTAATACTATGTAATTTCTACACTGAAGTTATAGTTCTTAAATAAGCTTACTTTTTAACAAATGATCCAAACTGACGCAGCCATTAGGGACGGGAAATTAATGAGGCTTTAACATACGGTCCATTTACGTTACTTACACACTCTACTTCAGATTTTCGTACCCAGAAGAACATAATATTTGCGATACAATTTAGTTTTTAGCCCAGTTATACGACGGTATCTGCGTTTCTCAATTTCTCTCTCACGTCATCGTCCTATAGAAAATTGCGGCTTTTCTAATCGTCCGTAAGAACACTTAACCTTCGCCTTTTCGGTCAATCCCTTACAGGTTTTATTCCTATGATCTCATTCTCCTGTACAATTTTTTTTTATGAACAGCTTTCATTATTACAGTAGCTGTTAATTTAGTTTACTATTTTGTCTTACATATATTTCGATAATTGAATGAATATTAAAATTTCCACAAAATCATGTATTTTCCCCGTTTCTCTTTCTCAATTTCTCTTTCATCAAATCGTCTCTCGTAGTCAAATTTTATTATCTTGTATCATTTCACTTGTAAATAACCACGTCTTCTATTCCCTTGCAGCATGGAAATACATGACAAAAACAGTTTCGAGAACCAACATACAACTTTAATACTTCATCTCTAATTTGCACTAGAATGGTTACGTAAGTGTTAAGTCATAGTAAATTTCATTAACATTTAAAGGAATTTTTTAGGTTAAACAAACATCGTTTGCATTTTACTGATATTTAATATTCAGCAGATATATTAATATAGTAACAACTACAGAAGTTATGTAAATAGCAGTAACCATATCCGAGTATAGGTCGTGACCTAATAAAGTTTAACAGTTTTGTTTGCTGTCAGTGATTGCTGCTTGCTATTTCAAACCAAACAAACGAAAACTGTCCGTAGTACAAATTTCTATCTACATCGTGTTTACTGTACTTGATGATTAACAAGACAGCTATATTATATATTAGTGCATTTGTAATAGCAATAACTTTACAACTTTACTAAAAGTGAAGATAAATCTTCATAATCTTACTGCAAGAAGAGGAAAATTATAAATAACTTTGTAATAGCCAAAAGTTATTTAAATGACAAATAACTTAATTCTGATTAAAAGAAATAAAAAATAATAATTTGGTGGAAAGTCAATGTTGAAGTGTAACTAAAAATTTCGTGTTTCTGCTGCCCATTTATAAATTTATTCAAAAATCCGTGCATTCTAGTTTGAAAAGCTTAGTAGATAGCTAAATTATTCCCAAAAATGTTTTAAAATTACCGCCTCAAGTTATCAAAAATAATTTGTTGCATAAAGATCGTAACGCCAAATTTTTATATTTGAATTCATCTCTTACTATCAAGTAAACATCCAACTCACAACACAAAAGATTTTGTATAATAATTATCTTTGAAATTCCATTTATTCTGTTAAACATGAAATGGAACATAAAAACATTTTCAAGCATTTCACCATATGTACGAAATGACAGAAATTCTCATATTCACACTAAGTTAATTGGAGTAGCTGAGTTATTTGTTTGTTATTCACAACTCGAAATGTTCTTTAGAGATTGCACTGTATGTAGTCTTGAATACTAAATACTCTACAACGCGAGAGAAGTAACTACAAAAGCTCTTTTGAAAGCGAACTACAGATTAAGAAAATATAGCTATCGCGTTAGATTCAGTAGATGAAAAATTATGGTGAATATATCAATAGATTTTATTTAGTTTAAGAATAAAAATAAGTAAACTTTGATAGTAATTACAGAAAAGTACATAAACTGGATTGTAACGACGCTGATAAATAGAAGAGGAGCACGTAGGAAAAGGAAAGTATTTTGATAATATAATTTCGTTTATTTTCTTGATTTAAAACAACTACAAAAGTATTTACGAATGTTCTAGATCTAGAATCTAACTAGATATGATATATATGTATATCACAGCAACTCCCATTTATATGGAGCAGTCTGTAAGTCAATTATACATTTTCGGTTTGAAGGACGTTGTTACAAATAAAGTTAGGGTACACAGTAGATGCTTTCTGAATATCCTAACTACTTCAATATATTAGCCAAGCACGATAAATAAATGAAAATTCTGAATATCATGTTACTCCAATAATATAAGCTACAGATTTAGCAAACAACTTCTGAAAATTTTTAATTACATATGTTCGGTATAGTTAAATATGGCGGTAGTTGCACCCATATTTTTATTTTCCTCTCCTCGCATCAGCGGGTAATG
>DWLS01001960.1:0-19540 GCA_018246255.1 Pachliopta kotzebuea
ATTACCCGCTGATGCGAGGAGAGGAAAATAAAAATATGGGTGCAACTACCGCCATATGGATGTACCTATCCCGAACACCGGTTGTTTAATAAAAACAGCTGAATGGTTACCATTCATTCATCTTTCAATTCAAGATATATTTTATATTAATATAGGAAGTAATATCATTATTTATGTTTTATAGATTAGTAGAGATCTTAAGTTTGAGTATAGCGATAGGTATTAAAGGTAAATATTTACTTTAACATATTTTTTTAATCAATTGTTATGTAGTTATGTTTTTGGTTCATGATGAGAATGTAAAATCTTTTTTCTAGCTCGCTCTATGCGCTTATTATTTGACCGAAAATCTGAGGAAATTGTTTTTTTTTTTAAAAAAAATCCAGTCTATGTATAGGTAATGGATAGATGAGGCATGAATTGTACCTTAATTGTTAAATTTTATAAACATTTGGTGTGCCTATATGGTTGTTCTAGAATCTGTCTATTCTAAAACATTTTCTTCCAACACGACAAACTTTATAAAGACAAAGAAAAAGATCAAGATCGGACAGTGTTAATTGATTCATAATATTCAATTATTCAAGATTTTCAATTTTCAAGCGAAAGATTAATAAGATTGCTTGGTCGGTTAGCACGATAATGAGTTTTCAGGATAACAGTTTACCAAGATGAGGTTTTTGGGAGCAACCTCACGATGTTTAAGGAATCTATTAATGGAAAAAAGATAAAATGAAAATTTCTTATTCGTTTTTCTAGTTGAATCAAAAACTTTCTCATTAAAGGGGCTAATGTTACGATTAGTGGTAAATATTTAAAGATATTTATTAAAACTTTTACTCATAAGTTAAAGAAAATTCGAGAATGAACAGTAAGCAATATTCAATGGAAGTGTAATTATTTTTTTACTTAACCTTAATCAACTCTCTCAACACAAAGTTTTCTTATTAATTAAAAAGGTAGACGCCTCATGAGGAACCGAGGCAATTTACCACGAAACGAGTTTATGTAAAGTTACTTAACGATAATTTCTAACTTAATATGAAGGTGGACCTTATGTTTATCGTCAATTGATTGTGATTGAAACTTTTGTGTATTATTTAGCTTATTACGGTTGTATTACTATTAACGTCACTAAAAATGTTTACATAAACGTACAGAATCATGACAGAAATAGATAACGTATAAAAAAACTTGAGAAACTTTATAACGAAGCTTTTTGTAATGGTATTGTTCCAAATACTTGGCTTTTCCATGAAATTTTTTCAAATTCAATTTCTGCGCGACCCGCTTCAGTACTTTGTTTAATGTACTGCAGGTTTACTCTTTCAAAGTAATAGCCTTATCTCTTATTTCCTTTCCGAGTTACGTTTGATGCAAATATAAATAAATCTCAAATGTCCCCAGAGATGTGAAATAGTTCAAAACGTTTGAAAGATAATTGACATTTAAACATTCTTCCGGTGCTATTTTTACGAGGATTTACCGTGTGATTTTATGATTTTTTTTTGTTGGAAAGGTAATATAATACGTTTCTCATCGTAAGGGATATTTAAGTAGGGAGACTATTAAAAGAATATTGACATAAAACAAACAGCTCCTGTAACCAAAAGCTCATCTAACAAAATTGCCATCCGCTCCCTCATTACCGTCTGAGCCAACCGCGAGATCCGATATCCCTGCGCACGTGACTGAAGGAAATTGAAATCTCTATCAGATTATCGAAATATTGAATCGATTTTCTTAAAATAGAATTTTAATTGTTCTGTAATAAGGTTTCTTACAATGTAACAAAAACAATTAATGATAACACTAAACAGATCTCTTAATGTCTTTCTTCCGGGACTTGAGGCCTTCTCTCACAAAGATGGATTACTTTATATTTAAGATAAATCTTTATAAGAATTTGTGTTGTTAATGAGCTCACAAACTGTTGACTCAAACAAAAATTTTAATATTTTTATTTTAATATTCATTAAGGATAACTAAATAATGTCATATGTTTAGCAGCTATATGTAAACACAATCATAATGACGATGAATGAAATAATAAGCCGTAACTAAAACTTTCTAAAAGAGATATTCTACATTTTAAGTATTTTTTAATCATTATATCTTTACGTATATCCAATACCTACATAAACATTGATGTTCGGTATAGTTATAGCCCTATATGGCGGTAGTTGCACCCATATTTTTATTCTCCTCTCAATCGCATCAGCGGGTAGTGGTGAAATACCCTCGCCAATCAGATGGCCGTATGGGCTGGTGCGGGGGGAGAGGAAAGGACAGCGACCGCGCGATGAGTTGGTTGTACGTCGTCGTGTCGGAGTGACATCGCGCGGTGGCTAGGTCTAATACGAGTTATCTAACGGAGTCGCCACGGTCACCTAGTGCCGCAGTTCACGTTGCGAGTCCTATTAGTCCTCCTGTGTTTGTGTGCGCCGCTACGGGGAGCGACTTGCAGCCCTACACGCTGCAGTGGACGGGCATCGCTCGCGCGCCCAGTGTTTGACTTGGACAGACCGACGACTGACCCTTGACCGACTGACTAATAACTAGAAGACCTGCGGGCGGCGGAGCTGACGGCGAGTAAGGGGTAAGTACTCGAACGCACACGTAAATATCGGTGAACCTTGTGCCGCGGGCTCCCGAACCCGTACATGTTCGGCACAATTGATTAAGAGCGAAACCGAATACTTGTTGTGCGCAAAGAGAGAGCAGGGTTAAGCCGGCATAGCGAATGTTATAACATGATAATAATAACGCTGTGCTTTACTCTAAACCTCCCCTAAAATTCAATGTCTGTAGGATATCAGCAGATAAAAACGAAAGTGACAGAAGATTTTATAAGCGAAACTTTTGGCTTATTACATAAATCAAACTCGCGGGTGAAGTGTTATTAGATTCTATTGACCTACAAATAATCACGAAGAACGAGCGGAAATTAAAGGAATGGTGTAATAAAGGACCCGCTAAGATTGTGGCGGGCCGACGTGTTCAAGTAGCAAGTCGTGCAGGCTCATAATAAGAGGGTTCCGTCAAAAGAGTGGCTTCAAACACGCTTGTGCCTTCTGTTTGTTATCTAATCGTATTCTTTTTCAATTTTACATTTGACCTGTTATTTATTAATTCTTGTATTACAAATGTTGGTATTAACTTCTAATAACTTTCATGTTATTGTTACATCATTGCAAGAACAACGTTTTTTTATAATCTTTACTCTTTTTTGTTACAAGAAATTTAAGTTTTAACAAATGATATTTTGTTAGACGATCTTTTAAAAGAGATTTCATTTGGAAACTCGTACAACTAACTTGCTCAATTTAATCTGAATTCATTGACTATTGATAATAGTTAATATATGGTAATTAATAACAAAATATAATGACATTAATGAAACGATTCTGCACTGAAACAAATGGTCCGTTAAATAAATAATCTCTAATATATCCATTGGGACGAAATTATGTGAATAAGTAGATTATAGATTACTAATAAATTTCTGCACAATTTCGTTGTTTATGTAAAGTGAAGGTGTCAGATGTGTAAATGGAAGATAATTCGTCAATTTATATGCGGAACAGACCTCTATAGATCCGTTGAGATGACTATGATCTCGGCACCTAATAAAATTCTATAAGTATCTAATAACAATTTCAACAAATTGGATGAATTTAAAACAATTACAGAAGCATTTGTTGATATTCATATTTAACATAACAACAATTTTTTTTTATTAATTAGAGATTACTTTTTGGGAGACATAAAGTATTTTTATATTTTTTTAATATAAATAACTGGTACTCATCCTCTTAAGCTAGTAAGCTTAGTAAGTTGTATTTTTTGTAATATATTGAACATGTTTACCAAAAACTATAATAGTAAAAAGAAATTGTAGCTGTTTATTTATTAGTTTATTAAAATACGAATAATTTTGAAGGATAACAAAAAACAATTACCTTCTGGTTTAACTGCCAATCGTCTGTGAGTTATAATAAAAATAGAATTTTATAAAGTAATAAAACCTGTTCTTGATAATCTTATTAGAGATTTCGGTGCCTCTTCTGTCCATTAAGTCAAGTTAAAAATATTTAACGCCAGTGTAGTTTAACTTGGGTTGCGTTTTTCATGCTCTTATAATTTAATTATGAGACTTTTATGTTTATTATAAACTCTTATTACGTGGGGAACGTCGAGGTTCATTAAAATCTCTTTTCACGTTGCTTGCGTTTAATTATCCGTTTTCTTTGTTCGCGGCCGTTGGGCCTCAGTACACCCGCAAATACTTTGTTGTATTTTGTCCCATAGATTTTGCCATTAGACAAATATATGGCAATACAATATGTGAGGTAATGATAACACTAAGCGTGTACTGCACTCAAACAACAGCAACTCTTGAAAGTTTTTCTCAGATAAATCAACGTTTTATTTAACTATTTACTACTAAATGCTTATATACTAAACAGTACTGTCAGCATTCGTTCTATGTGAATTAAACAGTTTCTTCTTCTTCCAAGTTGTTTTTTCGCACGAGTGAGGGTCGTGGTCATCATGTGTAGTGAAACACACGACGACTTTCTTGGCAGTTATAATGGAGTGGTTTGCCATTGCCTTCTCTATTTCACATACTAGTCCGACCATGGATGGTCATGACATAGACATGTAGGTTTTCTCACGATGTTTTCCTTCACCGTCAAAGCACCTGATATTAAGTGGTGTACAATAACTGCACATAAATCGAAAAATTAATTAGTGCAGGCCAGATTCGTGCCCGGTACCTTCGGAGTGGAAGACCGGCGTACAAACCACTGCGCTATTAACTTCAAATGTAAACAGTTAAGTAGCGGCTAATGATTAAGAATAAATGTAGCTAAAAAGCCTCTGTTACTATAAATTGGTTTATCTTCACGGAAAGATTTTTTTAAAAATTTTCCGAAAAATGGTTTGGGTAATGAATGCTTAAATATAGATGTACTGCAAGCAAAGGTGTAAAGTGTATATGAGTCGTTATTGGTGTGCAAATTAATTCAAATTAATTATGATATATTATTTTTAAACTTATCATAATATCTATATATGCTTTCGTAAGTTTAATATGACATATTTATTTCTCAGATCTCATTAAAATGCAATTTTCGTAAAATGTGAATAGGAATATAATAAATAACATTAAGAGCATAACATACACACATCAATATAAAACCGTTAATATGATGTTGATAATTTATTTAATTTTCTTTTTGTTTATCCTCCGGAAATAATATGAAGAAAGAAAAGTATACGTTCATATATAAAAGTAAATTATAAGTAGAAAACATGTCCAGTTTTTTTCGATTACAGATTTAAAATTGAAAATAATTAACCCGTACTGGAGTTAAATTATTATCAAATGAAAGAAAGTTTTGAAGCCATCAATACAGTGCTGCGAGGAGAGGAAGAATGTACAGATGAGAGTGCGATTGACCACAACACGATAAATCACTTAGGCTCACTTTATCCCGGCTCTTTGTATTTTCTATTTGATCTGACAACTTTTTGCAGACTGTCTTGGACGAGGGTACTTATGAGAGAGCTTCGTTTATTGTCGACCGCTTTCGTACAATATCCAGAACATTATTGTAAACACGTTGATAAAGTATTTTATGTTTCTGTCATTTTCTTTGTATCGTTTTAATTTTCTTCATTTATTATATTCTTAATTTAATTAAGCTCTAACGGGAAGCATATAATACATAGACATCTTTTATGATTACTATTTTTAATTTTCTCTATTCTGTAAACTGAATGTACAGTTAATCGTTTTTGAGTTTTAAGATAAGTTTTAAAAAGCAAGGATCTTTCATAGAAGTCAATAAGTTTCTAAATAGATATAAACATCAGCGAATCAAATATTTGTTCTGTGCAGTATTAAATGGCTTTTTATGACATGAATCAACTAGAAGAGTAAATTTTTCACTCGATTGTAAGTGACGAGCTCTGCCCACACTTGGCTCTGGCAAATTCAAAGCGATCTATGTATTTATTCTGCCAATTTACTGCTACATTTAGCACAATGATACTATTTGTTCCGGGGATTACAAAAACTTCTAACGCTACCTATTCAAAATAATGTATAATATAATTATAAACGAAACAATAATTATAAATTGTATTTTTTACATTCGTTACTATCGAGTCGGTGTTCTCAAAATAGGGTTTTGTCAGTTTGTTGGACAGAAAAATCACATCATGGATTTTAATCGTTGAAAAGCGGACCTGTCCATGTCTCTAAGACGACGTAGAGAGTTTTTGTTGATGTAGGATAAAGATAACAACAATTTATATTTATTGGTACTAAGTTAATTTTTTTTTTTTGCTTTTAATACAATGCAAAGTGATCATCAATTGACTAAGGAGACAGTTTAGTTCCAAATGACAGCCAAGGAGATGTGATAAAATTGTTAAAAGAATATGGGAAATATTTATTTACTAAAAAATTTGCTACTGTATATTTCGGTTCAAGAGTATGAGAACGCATAACATAAATGTTTTCCTTGTAGCACACAATTTGGAGGGACCGACAAGCAAAAGATAATTTTAGGCTCCATTTACCTTATTACATTTCAGTAGGGTTCGATAATGATTTAGAATATAAACGGGATATTTGTACAACATATTTTAGAATGTCTACTGATAATATTTTAATTAACAAATAAATGTAAATAAATAGTGATCATGGGTAATATCTTTACTTTATTGAATTGTAACATATAGTATACATTAAATTATAGGTACATATTTACATTACGAAAGTAGAAATAGACTAATATATGAAAAAAAAATGTCATGGTGAGATATTCTAAATTAGAAGCATAGTAGTTCAATAGTATAAACAAAATAACTTTAATTTAATTTTAAGATAATTAGACGGTTTTCTATTTAGTTCAAATACATGTCCGTTAATTAAAACTCTTCCGGGAAGGAGGACAAAACACTAAATTCTGTGTGAGAGAAAGCCTAATATAAGTAATAAGAAAAGAAGTAAAATATTTTTAATACATTAATCTTATAAATTTTAATCATTAGGCATATTCATAAAATATTAAAATAAATAATTGTTTTACATAATAGTGTTAAAAATTGTTATTAAGGGAATCCAAATAGAGATATTATAATAAGTAGTTGTTGTAGTAGGTTACAAAGTACGGAAACTTAGTTACTTTTTTAATTAGAGGAGCTCTAAATTTTTGCTTTTATCTACAATTATTATTTATAAACATGCTTTAAAATATTTATTGATAAATCAAAGAAGTCACGCGGATAAACTGAACAGATTATAAATTAGCAACGAAGCTGAACAAAATCCTCTAGTCTGTGTGGAGGGAAGGTGTAAATGGAAGCAAATTCGTCAATTTATATGCGAAACAGAATCCTTTGAGATACCTTTGATGTCGGCAACTCATAAAATTCTATTAACCTTGTATTACCATTGTAGCAATTAATTGCTTTAAATTTAAATCAAAGATATATAAAGGTAAAGGTTTTCATGACTCAAAATGAAACTTCTGAGAAGGCGGCATTTGTACCATGCCATCAAAAAAAGATTTTTTATATAAAAGGTAAAATGTTTTCAAGTAACTTCAAAGAAACTTTCGCAAAATTATTTCCATCTAAAATTTGAAATATGAGGAGTAAGGTAACGTTTTTTTAATAAACATTATATTTTCCTTTTAAATAAAAGTAGAAAAACTGTTGTTTTAATGTGGTTATTATTAAAACAACGATAATATTTTATTCGATATGTATGACATGACTATCACTGTCCAATAACTCCAATTTCAGACAAAGTGAAAATGACTCTGTAGTGTTTTATTAATAGGTAAAACGGGTTAGAACTCCGGTTACGAGTTTCCTCTTACGTGAAGAAGAATTGTTAGAAACATGATTCCACGACTGACAGAACAATACATTTAATCTTAATGTTGTAGAAAATCTGCCTCGCAAAAGCGATGTGAATAATACAAAAATCTCGAAAACTCTGTTTTTATACCATCAAATAATTCTTCTATTACGTTAGTCGTCTTATGATCCAATTTAATTTCTCCGGTTTGCCGTTTTCTATTTATAGTATTATTTTTTAAGTAACTTTGTGTCTGCAAGTAAACTTGATGTATTTTCTAAAAATTATTAAAGCTTGCCTACATAAGTATATATATTATTAACATTGTTTCCAGGATCAAGTAACTACTTAGTTATCGACTGATTATGATTTAATTTTTCATAAATGAAACTTTGCTAAAACCGAATTATGAACTAAATTTATTTTGTTTCATTTATGCTGTTTTGTAGTCAAGAAAATTATTTATTTTTAAACACGAACACTTCTAACTGAGGAGCAGAGTCGGTTAGTGTAACTATACCAAATTTGGTTAAAGTTCTACAGAATGAATTGGTATATGTGAAACCAAACTTGCAGATGATAATGGTTCATATATTTCACTTATTTACATGGATAATATATCGTAGAAAATAGTTAGCAGCAGCCACGCATTAAGTAAACGCAACGCCTGATGTAACAATTTGTTAGGCCGTTCTTTGTAAGCGTCTCGCTTTGTGACTCCTGTGAACATAGCGTAAACATTTTGACAACTGGAATTTATTTCACAAGAGGGTTGGAATAAACGCCTTGAAAAAAATTAATTTCGCTTTACTTAAAATATCGTATATAAAACTTGTGAAAATAACTATTGGATCGTTTACTAGAATACCGGTTTTATTTATTACTTTAAATAAATAACTAACAAAAAAACTACTGGTGACTTTTCTTTAATAATAAAGTTAATATTATAAATCCAATTTTTTTTTGGATTGTTCACAAAATAAAAGAGTTTTCATTTTTTTACACAGTAATCGAGAATTAATTAATTATTAAAAGCTGCTTTTGAAATTACTTCCCGACTTTATGAAGGGTATATTGCAAGAATTTGACTGCCAAATCTACGGGGATGTGTTTACCGGGAATGTTTTTCCGACGTTTAATTTCCTCCTGTAAAGTTTTAATTCGAGACATAAAGCGAGCTTAAAAGCGATGTCTGGCAAGTTTCATCATCCTACAGATGTGTTGGTAGGAAGCTTACTTTGCACACAAAGCCCACAAGCACAAAAGACTCAAGCCTCCGCTCCATTTTGTGCCTGACAAGCTGGGAAGTCGCGGAATGAGGTGCGTCAACTCTCCGTTATCATCATTAAAACTCATTGCACGTTTATTTATACCTACATCCGATTTGTATAATTTGCTTTGATCTTCATTTCTCTTCTTACTTTATCAATATTTAAATGAAAAATCTTCCAAGAAAACGTTGTATGAAGAAAATCAATCTCCTGTTTTGATATAAAATACCAACTTTTCTTTTAATACGTAACACGTAGTTTTTTGCAAATATTATTTATAAAGTTCGCAGATGTGAAATGTTAAATTATAACGATGAAACAAGATGGAAATTTGTGTACAGATTATTTAATCGACCGTCATTCCGTCATACTTTCGCGTTCAATCTACTGGTAAAAAAATCATGAATACGATTTACAAAAATGTTCATTTCACTTTTTGGAACAAATAAAAAACGAAAATTATTTTTGCAAATATTTTGTATCTCAACTTACAAATTCAGTCGACCACAAACTTTCAATAAAGTGTTCCCCGCGGCAGATAGACATGAAGTGTAACAGCTGTAAACTCCTATTTAGATTTTCAGTTAAAACGTTTAAAACCCTTTCGCGTCCCCATAACTAACTACATCACGTAAGTTTTTTTAACAAATAAAATGAAAAAAATTTATTAATTTATTAAAAGCTTTGAGCACGTCGTTCTTTACCTATGGTCGTTGTCTGCATGAAAGTTAAAGGGCAATAAATAGAAAGCGATGGTGGAGCCCGCCGGGGCTAGCGGCAGGCTTACGTCGGCCACACCTGTCCACCGATTAAACTTTGGCAGTAGATATAGAGGCATTTAATTTTGAAGCCCATCGTTAAAGGTGTCACCGCTTATTATATTTTATGACATCTAACTTGGTTAATTTTGGGAAAATAGACCTTTGGTTAATTTAAATGATCTCCAAAGATACATAAGGCTTTTGAAAAGACATATAACCTATAAATATTAAACAAAAGTTCTCATCGTAATATTGTATAAACAGTTATGAATTGGACATTTTTTTTATTACAGTCCCTGTATATATAGTATAGGTACTCTCTGTAATTCTTTACAATTGCGGGGATTACAAGAAAAGATAAACCTTATATTGAGTTACTTTTCTAAGAACAGGGCATTTTGCGAATGGCTTAAAAATACATGTATTATTGACTTCAAACTAGTTATACAAAACCATTAACACAAGTTCTGACTACAACAACTGAGCGTTTGTAAAGATTAACCTAAGAGGCATCATAGATAAGTTTCATTAGTTCAACAATAACACGAACTACAGCGTCCCTTAAACTGAAACATAATAATATTTACACAACTATTTGGCTGCGAAAGCTGCTGTTGTAAGTTCAATGGTATTATGCGCTGTACAATAAGAAGGCGCCTGGATTCGATAACATAAACATGTAAGACCAAGCTTTTGTATATCTATGACATCCGCTAACACGCACTTGGCCAACGTGGTGATAAATAGCCTTGACTCTTGTCTTAGATATTCATTATTAACACTTAAATAATATTTTGGTGTATTAACCAAACCGTTTGTCAAGGTAAAGAAAAATTGTATAGTTGTTGGTACAACAGTTTCAGGGTCACAATAGACATCTTCTTTTTTGGTACGAGGTAAAAATCACTTTTATCAATAAGCTCCGCTGAGTTTAAAAGTAATATGTTTATATACTGGATTGTGTTTGCATGCGTTGTTCAGTCGACGTTTCTTTATTCAATCAAGAAAAGAATTTATGTTGTATTTTCGAGAGGAACAAATGTAAGTCATTGTGTTTATACAAGATGTTTTGTTGGTGGCCCCGAATGGGGAAGAGGTAGGGTTCGTTGTCTACTCCGCGTTATTATTTTGGCAATAATATAATATAACGCTTTCAGAGTCGCGTTCCCCTTCACTTTCGCCGTTGGCAGCACCGCGCTCCAGAAATAGTATTAGAAATTCAAAGTCTATTATTGTACGCGTGTTTAGGTATTTAAAACTGTTTTCTTTTGTGATTGAAATTAATTATACGTATGGCAGTTATCGTGCCAAAATAATTATTTTACTAATTAATATCCATTAAAAAACTAATTTCTGAACTATTAATTCTTACACATATTTTCAATAGTAAAAATTCATGTACTTATTTTAAGAATCGACGGCAATTGAAAAACAGTGTCGATTTGAAAAAAGATAGTCAATATTTATTTGCTTTAATTCAAATCTAGTAATTCAATTGATAGTTCCTACTTCTAAGCCAAAATTAAACACAATAATAGATCAAATTTTGAAGTTTGAACTGAATCTCTAATGTATCTTGAAGCCGAAAACGTTTGAATATTTTATATCGACAAAATTTTTTGTAGATTTTTACATGCGATAATACATTTATGTTTTCTGTAGAAAAGTTACTGATGTTTGTGAAAAGTATTAATGTAGATATTTAGTTGAAACACGTATACAATGCTCTTAAATAATGCATTGTCTTTTATTTGGAATTGTTCCAAAGCGCTTTGTTCCTGTTTCGTTTGTCACGAACGTTTGCATCATAAAATGTATTGGTATAAAATACTACTCCTTATATTTATTTAAAAAAAAAACTAATTCAATGTTATGAAATTATTGTTATGACATTGCTTTCTAATAAATAACGAGTTGACGCTGTTATAAAAATATATTTAGTATAAAAATTTAATCTGTCAATGTTAAAACATAATTTTTTTAATAAGTAATTAACCGCGTAACACAAAAAAGGACCTACACCTAAAAAGATGTTAAAAACACTTAACTTTAAATGTAATGACTGTTATTGTATTTATCGCAGAATTACATTATTTCTTAACCAAAAAGAAATTTTCAATTTTATTGCTTTATGTTTATATATAATAAGCCAGGTCTTTATTTGTTAAACAATATATTTAATTTAAATCTATATAACTAAAGGATATTTATATTTGATTAGTTTTGACAATAGTCGGTAACGGGTAAAAAATGGTAGCTGCGTTGGTATAAAAACAATATGCTGTCCCTCCCCGTGTCGTTGGCTCTCGGCGGTCGTTGCCTTGACGCGGAACGCACGATTCAATGTAAAATGCTCCTATAGAATCTAAAAAACATAATAGACATTCAAAAGAATGATAAAAGCGAAAATATTAATAAACTCTAATACAGAGGTGATTTAAAAAATGATTTACAGGATTGAAAAACACTTATATCATTATAAACAGGTAATGACTTTAAATAAATTTTTCTACCCCCGAATTATCTTTGCATTAATATCTTTGCTATCCTATTGTAAATCTACTATATCTGGTTTCCTATACATTATTAAAAAATAAAGCAGCTTAAAGTTTATTTTTTATTTCAAAACATGAGTTTGGTTTATTTATACTATTATACATTGTAGTCTAGATTTTTTAAAATTCTTTGAAATGTGACTTGATTGTTTTTATTTGTCAATAAAAATCGTGATTTCAAACGAAATATTTAAACATATATGTGTAGATTATATAAACCATCTTAAATATAAAACGTTTTGTAGTAGTTCTTATAAAACATGCTCTTATTAGTATTAAGCTTAAAAAAGGTATAATTTAGTACTATAAAAGTTATAATGATTTTGTTTGTCGACGGGGAAGAAAATTCTATTAAAGAGAAATAATCGGCTTTAATTATTTAAGGAAGTATAAAAGTAAAGTATTTTTGTTAAATAAGTACCTGTCTTAATTTTGCTTGAAGCGACTTTATATAAAAAAGTAGGTATTTATAAGAAAGCAATTAAAATTTTATCGTATTAATATTAACAATATTCTTTTGCTGTTTTTAGATTCTTTATAAAGTACCTTTGTGTAAATTAAAGTAATAATATAGAACACAAAAGATTGCAAAACGTTAATAATTTGTCAATATACAAACCACAGTACAATATCTAATATTCAAGAAATTTAATATGTTATCTCCAAATTGTATTTTTCATTTATCATCAACCAAATTGTGCAAATAATGAAGATGAAAAAGTCTATGAAAGCGGAATTCATAAGCTCGATGACACGTGAATAAAATGAATAGCCCGTGTCACATATTACTTCCAAAATATTTGCAGATTTATGGGTTATTTAAACGATATCATACAACATCATCTTTCCGACAAAAATATCTTAGAAGAAAATTACAAAACTTTTTTTAACCCTCCTTTTTTATTGATATTTGAAAAGCTTCCATATTTTAAAACGGGCTCAATAATTCAAAAAACTTGACTTTAATACTGAAAAGTAATAAAACTGTAGCATCGGAAGGATAATATTTATTGTTGTTTTCCTTTTGATTTTGTTTAGATATCGTTCATGTTTAATAGATTTTTTTTTGAAAAAAGAGGTATGTCTTACATTAGGTTTCGAAAAGTTTAGAATTAATAGAAATGTAAATGTATACAACCGAATTATTATTAGTGAGGATTCAATTTGGTATTTTAAACCTTACCGTATTTCAAAACTTTTATTACAAACGTTATAGTTTCTGAATACATTTTGTGAATATTGTCACTTCAAATTAAATAATTCAGTACTTTATTATAATTTATTACCAAATCTGGACTTCACAGAAATATTTTTTAAGGAGCAAGTAGTGTAGTCGAGATTAGGTTATAGCAAATGAAAAAGCATAATGGAAGTTATATAAGTATAACCTCCGAATGAGACATTTAATAGTAAGTTGTATAAAGTACATAACATTATTAAAACTAATTTGGAAGCAGCGGACATATGAAACATTGGCGTAGAAAGAATGTTTAATATCAATATATTTATAATCTAAATTTCGAAATAAATAATCAAGTTGGTAAAGTTTAATAGGACGTTGGCGGGGTCAACTGTTCATACGATCATGTCCGTTTATTAATATTTACTCTAATAAAGATTCTGTGCAAGAACAGGAAAACCTACAAAAAATACATGAGAAGTCAATCGTTTTCCGAAGTATATATTACAGGTACTGAAAACCTCGCAGAATACAGAAATTTTAAAAACTTTCTATTGAAAAGTAAAGCTTTTCTTTAAAACAGCACAAATAATGGCGCGGTTACGGTTGTATTAGAAGGTAAGTGTTTTCAGCAATGCGACTGTAATGCCAAGCCGTATAGACTAGTTTTTCTTTTACTACAAAAAAAGTGTTATCACTTTATACCAATGAATTTTGTACTCCTTTCTTATTGTATCTTTCCAAAACATGAAAGTGATAAAGTTACATTATTTTTCAATTGATATCGAAGAGAACGAAACTGATTTCATCCTTAGCAGTTTGAACCCAATGATTGACTTGTTTTTAATCAATTAAGTTCCTATCAAGTTTTCTCTCGATCGATACTGTTAAACAATGTAAATGTATAATTTAGCCTGAGACGAGAGTTGAGAACATCCGAGCGTAGCTTCACAATTGCTACAAGCAATTTACGTTTATTTAGTTTAGCTTCTAAGTTGAAATTATACACAAAGTAACAGCATGAACTGCGCTGTCTGTATTATGCATACATATCTATCATCTTCGTAGTTATTACAAACGATTGGCAATAAACAATAACATTCTTGTATATACATAAACATACTTATAATCACACTAATAACTCATTATAAACAAGTACTTTTTATATTCAGGTTGCGGAGAGATTACCAAAATTACAATGTGTACCAAATAACAGTACATTGCTAGGTTTAACTGAAAATAGACGAAAAGTAAACAGGACAAGACAGAAAATAATTCTTTGTGTACGTTTCTACAATCCTACAAAAAACAGAAAGTGATGGAATAAGTCTTAATATTTTTGTAATCAAAGTATCGAGATGAATACGAAGTTCCTCTGGTGATAAGGGTACTTACACATTTGCATAGCATTTTATTCCTCATAAGACAAAAGTTAGATCCCGTAGTAATATGACTAGTTTCAGTAATATAGAATGTGTACACGCCACTGGCTTTCAAAGGGAATAAGTGGTTGTATTTATTAAAACAGCTTTCGTCAATAGAATCTACTAGACGCAGGTATTAAAACATACATGTTTATACTACACAGTGATGAATAGTCATAAACTTCGTTCTAGAAAAGTTTAATATATATAACAATTTATAAATTAATAACAGGTATTACTTTAACCTAGTTCATGTTTTTAATTTTCACCTCGTTTATATGAAAATTAATAAAGAACTAGTTGATTATTATCAAAATCTTTGTTTCGGTACACGAGATACTAATTTAGGATGTGAAAAGTTGCGTGTTTTTCACAAAAGCTTAATCGAATTTTAAGCTAAATTTGACTTTGGGTAATTTCCAGGATTCCTTCCATCTTATAACAAGAATGTAAAGTTTGCAGACTTAGATGCATACGGTATAATAAATCAATTTATATTATAATATTATGAAGCTATTATGATATTCAGCTTCGCTTCAGAATCAATATTATAACAATCTTGTCGCCATATAAAAACAAATTATTTTCAAGGTGAAACAGCGAGTTTCTTAAAAATGATATAACAATATTTTCATTTGCTATAGAGCTAAGAAAACGATTATTATAGACTCAATTTGCATGAACAAAAATAAATGAGCTCAATATTTTCACGAACAACATTTACTCAAATTTAATCTTTCGTATTAAATTAATGTTGCATTTAGATCAAGCAGCAAAAAAAATATTTGCAAGTTATTACTTGTGAACATTTAATTTTTTGCTGCTCCATGAATGTTTTTCATTATAAAAACCATTTTAAATGCGCCTTCTACAGATAGAACTAATAGTCTTTTCTTAATGATATACATTGTAGGTGTAAAATCTTGAAAAACCGGCTTTTCGCATGCTTCTAAGGACCAATAAGAATTTTCGAAATCTATGATGTTTAAAACATATTAAGGATAATGTTTTCATTTAATATTATAATGTCTATTTTCATTACCTTTTCCAATATATTATGATTTTGTGGTACAGCAGAAACAATCTTAAACGTTTGAAAATTCACACTCCAGCGGTTCCTCGCCTTGGTGTTTATTCAATCAATTTACATAAACATTAGACATATGTATACAGTTCAAAAAAACTGAAAGATTTTTAATTTTTTTAATTTTGTAAATATTGTCCTAGTATGAAATAATTAATCACCAAACACTCATATAACCGGCGTTAAAAGATGTAGAAGATAAACTTCAAAGATCTACATAAATCACGAATGTCGCAGCAGCTCTTTGTAATATCTTTCTAACAATGTATTAAAAATCTAAGTAATATATTTTACGATATTTTTCGTTAAAGTCCTAATAAACTAAATATTTATATACCAATTTAACAGATTTTCCAGAAAGAGGTATTCGAGAACATCTCAACAATCTTTAATTAATAAATACTTTTTTCTTCAACTAAATACCTTCTCAATAAACTCGACGTATTCACAATTTCTCATATTAAAATTACAGGTTCTTTCATACAAATATTCGACAAATTAACTTGAGTTTACGAAGGAGTTCCCTCCGATATTTACGGTAAGTATTTAGAATTTTGGTAAGTATACTTCAGTTGAATGGAAGGTAAACGTAAGTTTATGGAGGAATTTGTTTTTCCTTATATTTTTGTATAATGTGTATGTTATGTAAAAAAAGATTCCCGTTATCTTAAAAAAAGTCATACCGACAAATTTTTAAATGTAAAATTATAAACATAACTTTAAGTAATAAAAAATATAAAAGACTAAATTTAAAACTACTCCACAGTAAGTTGCAGAAGTAAAACAAGAAAAGAGATAACTTTAAAATAAACTTATCTAAACCTTACTGTATCCGTAATTTTCAATTATAAATTTATACGAACAAAAGTGAACTATCATTGTTAAATTATAGACACAAGATCACTTAGTAAACCAAACTTAAACAGTCTCTGTTATCTAGTTAGCACACACTTGACATAGAAAGTTTCGAGCGCTAAACACTGTGCTCATGAACTAAAGTAGTGGACAAGTGGGCATCGGGGCTTTAAATAAAACTCCATGTCACGGTAACTTTATGGTAACGTAAACTATGTAGTTAAATAGAGATAAACTCGTTTATTTCCTCGTCTCTCATTCCTTATTTAAAGCGTGAGTTGTCTTTAGAAAGAAATATTTTTAACCAGTCTTTCCTTATTTTCTATACTCTCTTGAAAATGGTTATACTTTAATGAGTTCTGTAATTATAGTTTACTGGATTAAATTCAATTTATGCCTGGTTATCTGTATTCAGACTAATGTTTAAAAATTGTTAAAAGTTAGTAAGTTAAATTAGCGGTCCGTTTGTACAGGAAAGTTCCATTACGTTTGTCTAGCGACAGTTTCCAAAAGCGGCTCGATCGGCGGAGCTAAATTAGGATTGACGCCGACACGTTTTGTAAAAGCATTGCACTGTTGAATTATTAAGGCAAGTTTGGATGGAGCTATATCCGTAGAACTGTCGGCTGTCCGCCTCTACCTATATGAACGTAGATAATAGTCCATTTACGGAACAGCTCATTCCCAATTCTGACATTCGGATAAAGTGGCCAACGAATGAGTATAAGCTACAGAGGCGATCCAAAAAATGGCAGAAGTTGCAAATTTTTGTAGTGAATATTTAAAGTAATGGCTACAAATTTAAATGTTAAACTTTGATATAAAAAGTAATACGATATCATTAATAAATTTTAACTTTTTGATACGAAAACCATAAAATATCGAAATAGATCGGAAACTAATTTTGTTGGTATTTATAGAATGTCTTATAGAATGGCCGGAGACCGTCTAGGTAGGTATCACCGCAGCTCCTATTTCTACCGCAAAGGAGTAGTGTGCAAACATTATTGTGTTCCGGTGTGAAAGCTTTAGCTTGTGAAATTATTTATGTACCGAAACTTTATATTTCATGACTTAAAACCACGATTACAATAATCATCCTAACTAGCACCTTATTGTTACGGGCTGGCGTATGTATAACTTACCACCAGGTTAACTACCTGCTTGTCCTACCTTTCGGGGAATAAGAGAAATAATATAAAAATAGGCATAAGAATTAAATTTTAATGTGTATGTAAGTTATTATCCGAATTCTTTGATAGGTACGCACGCACAATTAATTGAACATAATAAAACAACTTTTTTTGATATGATGTGAAACTGTTTCTTAAAGTACTCTACGAATTTGCTACAATTTTGATTTACAAACTTCTCTTAAACATTGCTGCGTTGAAATATGCAACTTAATGCAATGGCGCAGTATGAGCATACTTGAAGTGTGTACGGTGTAAGCAGGTGGTAATTAATACATAACAGGCAACAACGTGATGCAAACTATGCCCTCGTATATTGAGTTCAGGGTTTATTGAAAGAGGAAAAGTTAGAAAGCAATTTCATGAAAATTTAACGTTCTTCATAACTTATGAGAATGAGGAATTTATGAAATGAAGCAGACACAGCATAGCTAATTTGTTACGAAATATTAATGAAGTCCACTGACGGCTCCTGGGAACAAGAGACAGCTGACACCATCTTATCTTTTCCATTTTATTAAAGAATAGTAAATAAACTTGTGCCTTAGGCAACATTTTTGTTTATAGTTAATTTATAAAAAGGAGTTCAGTAAAGCCTGCGCGTTGAAACAGTGCAGTTTTTTGATTATTTTGATATTCTTTAGTTTAAATAATTTCTTTCCGTTTTCTGGTTTTGTTGATAATGGACGGAAGATAAACAAGGAGACCATCTACCGAATGATTAATGATTCTTGGTTCGCTTGTTTTCAAACATTATGTTTGTAATACTATTATTAAAATAGAATTACAATTTGTTATAAATTATTTCATCTATCTCCATAGCAAATCTTAAACTAGACAGTTACGATAACTTCTGCTGGAAATTTATTGTTTAATGATGCCCAGGTAGGGTTTACCTTCTAACGGCAGAACAAACTAATTACCCGTTTAGACTATTTACTTTGACATCGTGATTGCTTTGTCGCCTCGAGGCAATCGTGAAATGTCTCAACGAGATGTATTTCTCCTAATTTAATTATTCCCTTTAACATCCGAAACAGAAGCAGAACTGTATCCAAAGTAACCACGATCACACACACAAAAAATTTAACCAAAAAAACAAAACAACTAGAAATGATTAGTACTTTACATGAAAGTATCTATTACCTATCTACAATTAAGTTCAAGGACGCTACTTTTTTCATTAAGATTTTTTTTGTAGTAATGATAAAAATTAAACATTGATAAAAATAAATTAGTCGCACTAAGTAATACCTTTAAACGTAATTAATGTAGTGAGTATACAGTAACGATTATACATATATAATATAAATTAATAATAAATGTTATTAATAT
>DWLS01001961.1:0-19540 GCA_018246255.1 Pachliopta kotzebuea
TCTCTAGTTACATAGTCATAAGAGGAAGGCCAACAATAAACAAGGGAAACACTTACTGATAAACTAAAACATAAATCCATTACCACTCGATAACGGATCCATTAATCACATATTGATAAACTAGCCATAAGGACCCATTGTATAAGATTAGTATATAAGAAGCTTGTATTACTAAATAAAGTCAGTTCTCTCTCAGTTTTTATTAACTTGACATCATAGCTTGGGGCAGTAGTCTCAAGCTTGTAGTTTTTAAAAACCCTTCCACCCGATGGCTCAAGCTAACTAGAGTAACATTTTTTTTTTTTAATTTTTAACTACTGTATACTGCAATAGTACATAATGTGATAGTCAGTTAATTGAGTAAATATAATAGATACCACACAATAATAAACATGTGGGAAATATAAATGTACTACAATAAATATTCAAATCTGGAATTAAAGAGTACAATATATTTATAATGCTGTTAATTTTTAATCCAGACTTTATTATACTGTGAGAAATTTGTTTTAATGAAAATTAATATTCATCATACTTCACATGTTAATAAATTATGAGAGAATGAATTGTAAGCTTCCTCGACAAATTTTTACTTTGGTTTTCAGTAAAAATTTTGGCATAAGCTAAATTTCTCTATGGATTTGGCAAGAGCACAAAATACTTAAATAGTGCTGAATTAGCACAAAATCCAATAGTTATATATGTACAATATTCATTAACAAAATTTAAGGCAATATTTACTTCATCCTATTCTTTGATTAAATGAGTTCCATACTTGTAAGAGAAATGTTGAGTATTGCTATTTAATATTTCTTTTTGTAATAACTTTTATCCAACAGCTGTAGACGAGAGGGCTTTGTGAAATTAATTATGTTTAGCTAAATACCAAATACTCTATTAGATTAAATCAAATTGAAAACAGTGTAGTTTTATATTGAAAGGGTATTATTAAAAAATAGGCAAAGACCTTATTTTATTAACCAAAATAGATAACTGTAATTCAACAGAGGCAAAATGTTGATGCGATTTTTGAACACACATATTGTCAATATATGAGATCCAAAGTATTTTCGATGTCCACATTTCACTATCTACTGCTTCGTCATTCCTCGACAGTGTGAAACGACGTGTCCCTAATTTAACCACTGTAAATAAATAAAACCTAACAAAAACTACCAAGGCAATAAAATAAGTTTAAATAAAGTAATCAAGAATGCTATAAAACTTGATAAAAGAAATCTAAAAGCTGTTATATGAAAACAATATACATGCTAAATAGACATACCTCCTCTGTTGAAGTGTCATTGACCGCAGTTGTGTCAGCTTCACCGACAGTGGAGTCATCGACTGTATTATTTGCCGTGGATTCATTTGCTGTGTCATTGAGCCCAGTGTCTTCTGGTAACTGTAAAACAGATTATAATTTTTTTTTAATTACTTATTATATTTATTATTGTCACATTAAGCCTAACCAGTAAGATGTTACTATTTTTTTATCATTACTATTATTATATTATATGTTTTCTTCATATTTACCTGTAATCCTCCAACAACTTGCTCAACTGGTACATTATTTGCAAAATCATATTCTATTTGCTTCACTCCTAGATTAAAATCTTTCCTTTTAACTGTCTTGGTTAAAAACTTATCTTTATTTTCTACATAGTCAAAGATCATACTCGATGGAAGATTTGCACTGTAATAAAATATATATTATTATTAATATGTTTTCAAATACTTTTTCAGTTTTCAATTAATAAAAACTCAGTCAAAACTTACGTTTCACCAGTGCCATAGAAATAAACAAAATATTTTTTTCCATTCATTCCTTGAACCTGAAAATAAAAAAAGGATATATAATGTAATAAAACTATTTAATAAACAGTTTTGCTGCTGGTATATATCTTGCAGGCGATTATCAGAGCAGATATTTTCTGATATCTGCCAATAAGCACCAGTATGAAGTACATACTTCAAAAATGTTTCTGGAAGTCAAGTTACTATAAAAACAAAACACAAAATCTCTTAAGTGATCAACAAAGATTGACACTATATATAAATAACATACCTGATTTTGATGGCCAGTAATATTTCTTAGTATTAAGTAAACATCATCTACATCAATAAATTGTAATACAAAATATATAATAACTTTAACATTATACTTGTTAATAACATTAATTAGATGCTTAATTTTTCTTTGTACATGGTATATAGATATGTAACAAAATTTTTCTGGTCACTTTCTTACTAGACTAATGTCAAACTAATCACTATCATTATAGCCTATTAGTATTGACTAATTAATATAAACTTCTTCATGTATTAAATATATACTACACCCCCACTTGATGGTAGTTGACCTACTGTGTTTTAAACAATATTGTTATCAATTTAATAATATTACATTTTCCTGTCGTAAACTGATATTATGGTAGTTACTTTATCATTTTCATTCAACAATCTGTTGCAGTAAACCCAAAACAAAAAAGATATTTTACAACAAAGCATAACAAAAAAAAACATTTGTCTTGATGATGAATAAAAAACATGTTAAGGACTTGATTAATTTTTAATTGTTATAAAGAATTACACATTAATTTAATGTTCAGACTAACATTTATGCTTGGAGATCTGATCTGAATGCATTCTGAATAAATATCCATAATGCATGAAAAATAGAAAAAAATTATGGGTGGGTACTATCCCAATCATTTCTCGGAAAGAGAATTTACTTCTTTATTATAAAATATACACATGATACTTTAACAAATAATGTAATACAATATTTAGAGTACCACACTGAAACTTACAATTTCATAATTACTCAAATTTACAATTATGATTTATAAAGGAATTCTTCTTTGGGCATTATGATAATTAATTTTTTACAAAATTTTGCTGTATATAACAAAAAAACTAATATACTCTGTAATAAAACCAATTTGAGATTGTTGTACTATAACCCTAAAGCACATAATATAAAACATAAACAGATAATTCTTTGTTTTTATTAACTCATTCATGTTTCCTATATCACAAACCTAATTTATTGATGTACCTCCAACATAAACCGAAACAAAGTGATCATATCATAATTTACAAATGCATAAGTCAAACTAAAACTGTAGGTAAATAATAAACACATGAAATAATGAAGTACATTGTCTAAATTCAAAAAAATATAATTCATTATGAATGAACAATTAGTTAAATTTTATAACAAGTTTTAAAGGTATAGAAAAAATTAAACTTATTAGATAAGAAAATAGGTTACACAATTTACATAACATCCACATCAATTTATAAGAAACATTAACATAATATCAATATATTATACAGCGTACGAACAACTTTGAACGGAGCACATTAAATATACTAAATTTGAGTCTGATCGAGAAAGCGTTAGGCGTCATGTCTTCCCGCGCAAAGGTATTAATGTCGTGGACACATCTCTGTAATGAGCATTATTAAATGTTAACATTTCAAGCATAAAATCTATACTTACACGAGCTGGCCATGCAGGATATCCTTTTACTTTTGCAAATATAAAGTCGCCTGATTTATATTCTCGAACCTTTTTACCCATTTTCATTTAGCGGTGTTAAAGTGTACTCTTGACAACGAGAGCTGCTAGCTCCAATATAATAGGACAATGTATCCGGGTTGTTTAGGTTAAATGCACTTTATTAGACAACAGTGTAATGTTTAAAGTTTTTAATGAGTATTTTTCTTTATGCGTTAACATAGACGCTAGATAACAAAATAACCTTAAAAGATTTCTTACCGCGGCAACAAAATGACGGAAAGAAAAGAAATAAACATGGCGTTCCCAATGTTACTATCACTGATGTATGAGTAAATAAATTATCTGTTCAGTTTACATATTTCAGTTTAGTATTTTAGTTTATGTTATTTTATCATTAAAGACAAAATAATTTTTTTATAAATAAAATTTAGGTTTCGTTAGTAATATCTATGTTTTATATAAACAAGCTTAGAGAATACGCTAATTATTTATATTTGTATTAATATAAATGATCAAACCCTTTATACAATTTAAAATACCATTACAAAAATTGTTAAGAGTAATAGAAAAATTAAGTTCAAAATGAACGGCAATATTTTTAAATATTAAAAATAAAACAAAACACTATCAGAAGCTAAATGATTTTTACAACGCCGTACATTAAGGAACTTTTAATTCATGTTTCAATATTTTGTGCAAACTGCTAGTATCTACAAATAATAATGATGTTATTTTGCTTTTAAGCGTAAATATTTTTCCACTACAAAATTTTTCCTGAACTCAAATTCACACGCTGGTTAATAAGGACTTTTTTTAATTGAATTGTATAATCTCTTAATAATAATTACGTAATGTAATTTTGGATACGTTTTTTTCTTTATAATCTATAATCAGAAAATTAAAAAAATCTTTTTCATTTTTGCCATGTAGTAACACAGTTACTTTGAACGGTCGTGTCAGACGGATGCAACGGGCGAGCAAATTCGCGTAAACTAATTGATTTCTTTTAATTAAATTACAGTGAATCATTGTGTTCGCAATACAATTGTGATGTGAGCCATGCTAATTAATTTTGTGCAAATATTCTTAATATTGAAGCCAAAATAGGGGGTGCAACAGGAAAACAAAAATGGCTTCGGGAGACAGCGATCACATAGAAATAATGGATAGTTCACTGTCCAAAAAGACGGAGCCAGGACCAGCAGGCGCGGAGGATGATGGTAATAAATTATCAAGTTTTATTAATACCTTATACACTGTAAATTATTTTACTTTCTCGTATGGTACAACGATGCACCACGACCCATTTTCTATTCATATTAAGTTTATTTTTCATTGTTTCAGATCGCGATAGGACATCAATTGCTGAAAAAAATGTACCGTACGATGTAAGTGTGTTAATTATCATGTTTTATTTATATTTTCATTCATGTTTCACCTAACACCATAATCAGAGAGAAAGTTTGCGTATACGCCTAACAATTAATATGCGAGACTCATTAAATAATTATACATATACAATAGGCGACAGAAAAACATTGTAATTGTATTTTTATTTTTACTTCGCGTATTATTTTCATAAATAATTCTTAGATATCTTTTTCCTCTATTTTACTTTAACATTATATCTAATAGTATGTCTGATTTTTCACAAGGCATTGTCGCTATACTAATTATACTATAATGATTTAATTTAGACTATAGTTTTACTTGCATATACATAATTATGAATGTTGACTTTTAACATTATTTTAAAGAATTGCAATTATTAAAAATTTATTACAGTTTACATAAAGTAACTAATAGTAATAATTTATATTACTATTATAGTAAGGAAATAACTAAAACTAAACTAAACTTTATTACATTAGGTACACTAAATAATTTTAGAACTATGTTGTTAGATCGGTCTGGAATAAATTACCAAAAATACATAAATATTCTAAAATTTATTTAATGTTTTTGGTCTCAGAGCAATACTTAAAATGCAAAACTAACATTTCTGTGTGATAAATTGTCTAGATGAAAATGTAGATTTTTCTTCATGTATTTATTTACTGGCATTCATTGGAAAAGGAGTATGTCCAGCATTGGACAGCCGGAGCTGATGACAGAATTTCAGTTGCTTATATTTAATATGTTTGTTTTCAAACATAACTATGCTATTGCTTTGTAATGAAAAATAGATGATTGAGATGATGATTTGAAACAGGTTTCAAACTATTTGTTAAATAAACATAACTAAAGGATAGAGAGAATCATAACAAAAATAGTATTTGTGGAATATTTGCGGAGATTTTATAAAATATCCAGGTTTATCAAATACATGAATTACGGAAATACATCTTTTCTAAAATATATTTATCAAAACTTCTATAACGACAATATCATGAAGCAATCTGAAAGAATGTAGCTGTTTGAGAATTTAGGATAATACTCATTATTACAACAGTGTGTATAACATATCTTAAGTTAAATATAACTGATTGAATATGTTACTTTAAAAATAGCTATTAAGTATTACCTTAGTTTCAAACATAAGTTGCTTTAATTCACATTAATATTTAAAAAAGTACTTTGTTACTTATACTGTTCTAATAAACAACATTAATTTAGCCATAATCTCTTAATTTGTTTAATTTTATTATGTACTGAGATAACCTACTGAATTTTAAGTTTAAAAGAACTATATTGCCAGCCAAAATATTGTTATAGCTTCAAAACATACATTTCAATTACATCTCAAGAAAGAAAAAAATATATAATATTTTGTATGTAAACAAATAAAATCTGGAAACTTAAAAGAAATAAATCTTTTCAAAGTACATATATAATCTTTGATGATGATAATTGTATAAACATTCATAGAATTCTAAGAGTAGTTTCAAAAACCACCTCAATGTGAAGAGGTTTTCATAAGTGATATAGTTCACCACAATTGACAAAATTCTTCATTCAATATGAGAATTATCACGTAAGCAAAACTAATATGATAACGGTGGTTGGTCGTCGATTGTTATAGGTCAGCGCACTGTGTATATATGGTCATGAGTAAGTTCACCATTGGTACAAGTTTCTTGGGATATGATGCCTTTCTAGTTATAAAAAATTTGATAGAATTAGTTTGATATTGCATTGTTCTAACCACCAAATGGTTAAGATGAGATATATGAAATTCTAGCTTCATGCTTAGGTATGATAGTCACATTCTTTATATTCACTTTACGGTCAAACTTACATGTAAAAGAAGTGTAGATCATCGTAAATATGGAGAGTCGATCTCTAATCTCCTGTTGGAGAAATTTTATGATAAAAAGTTTAACCTTATTATTTTTGTTAGTATCATACTTTTTTATGTATGGTAGATATTTTTATTTATTTATAGTTCAGGTAGAGATGTTTTTTTTAACAAATTTGTGTTTAAAAACTTTATAAATTTTTTCCTAGTTTTATACATCAGTCTTGTAAGACTGTCCTGGGTGATTAACTTTGATAATGGTAACCCTAGTCATGTGGCGCCTGACTCATTCATTGCTTGTGACAGTACCGCATTTACTTACGGCTGTTTCGAACTAGGCTCAGATATTGCCAGCTGATCCTTCTTCTTGATATTAACGTTGTAATTACACATAACAGGTTTACAATGAGAGGTAAATATGGAAGGAACTATTTGTTTGAGAACGTCAATCACTGAAATCATTATACAAAGACTAATTTTGTTAAAAAATGTACGTATATCGATATATTTGGTTATAACTTTTCTTCTCGTCATGTTATAATATATATAATTTTGTAACTGCAAATTATTCTTTCGATGATATTTAATATTTTCAGTTGCTTTATTATAGGGTTTCTCAAACTTTTGACTGCACGAACCTCTGTAAATTGCCAGATGACGACGAACCCCTTAAGTAATTAACCCCTCCCGTCAATAGAAAATAAAGGTTAATTATAAAGGTTATTATTTCAATTAATGAACAAATACAGTGCCAAAAGAAATTTATTTTTAATGTCAATGTGATGGGTTGTTTTTTTGATCTCGTGTGTAACGAAATGCTAACGGATCGCACATCCCGAAGCCACAGAGGGCCGGCGACGGGAGTGTCGGACTCCAACCGACTAAAAATCTTCACATTGTATTCCAGTCACATCCGAATTTATACGAGGGTCGCGGGATAACATCGAACATTTCATCCGCAACCCCCGCTCGTTGCCCGGGGCCTAACTCGAGGAGGGGTGTGAAGCAACCCACCCTCGCAATGTGATGGGTGGGCTCTATCATGATGAAGATTATGAGTAACATGACCAAATTGAGTCAATTTTAGGAGTAATTTTAATAATTTTAACCTTAATTCTGACTCGGTATCAGGTCGATTTCTGTAGATACGTTTCTTTCGTGACCGGGTGTAAAAACCTATTCTCATATATATGTTGTAGCAAAGGATAAAAGAAATAACTCTTTGCGTCTGAGTTCAGGATACTCCTCCTGTCTAACAACCCAAAAAATCTTTCTATGACATCCTTTTTAAGTAAGGTTGAAGAGTTTTATCTGCAGACAGTTGTAATAATAACTCCTGTTGTTTACGCACATGCCTGCTATTCATTAAACCATTACGTAAGTCTTGTCGCGAACCCCCTGCCGTCGAATGGCGAATCCCTAGGGGTTCGTGTAGCCCACAGAGAAACCCTGCTTAATTAGATATTTTAGTATTTTCCTGTCTGTCCTAGTAAATTTCCTCTGGCATACTGAAGTCATCCTTAATTAAACGACAATGTCCGTTCGTCCGTCTGTCCGCCAACAATTTTCAATCTCGTGGACTACAAAAGGTAGTAGCTGGTGCTGAAATTTGTCATACAGACAGATCTCGCTTAGATAAGATCAGAGCCGTTGAAATTTTGTTGGTATGTGGTCGGGTTCCCGAGTTGTGGCTCTACAAAGTTTCAGAATTTTGTATGGACCACTTGTTTGGTTAAAGCCTCTATATAATTCCAAGAAATTTACGAACATATGCACATAACAGTAACTATGCGAATGAAAAAGTTTTTCGAATATCTTTCTTGTGCTACCATATTGTTGAAATGTTTTATTAAAAATAATTATTGAATCTAGGACAAAAACTATTTAGTAAAACCTGATTTATCTCTGGATTACATACTAGTTTTATTTTAATTGTTAATAAAGTTTTAAAGTCCAAATGTTGTATAAACAAAATCACTTTATTACATGTGATGATAATGTAATATTTATCTGTGATCAAATATAATAATATTTGGTGTAATTGAATGTTATCTGGTTTTCATATCCATTATTCGTAAATTCCAGCAATAATATGTAGAATATTACGATGACAGTTATTTTATTATTAAAACATTCCCAAGGAAGTGTCATTAATGGTGGTAAGTGCCGGAAACTGTCTAGGTAGGTACTGTCACAGCTCCTGGAGTAGACAAACAATAATAGAACAAAAACACCACATGCATAAGAGGAAAAATAGAAGACGGTAATAGTTAAGTAAAGAATAAAGAGTAATAAGAGTAAAGTAAATTAAATAATAAATAAGGGTAAAAAGTAAAGAATAAGAGATATTAAAATTCCCTGTCTAACTTTGCTGGGGAAGGAATATAAAAAGAAAGACCAAAAAGAAGTCAAAAAGTGCTGTGCAAATATTACTGTGTTCCAGTTGGAAGGGTGTTGTATACTAGTTAAATTACTAGGGTAATCAAACTTAACATCTTATGTATCAAGTCGACAAGCGCAATGTGGTCACATACTCTGCGAGTTTAATTACTAGGACTAAAACATTTTTAGAAGTTAAATAACATAGACCTAAGTTGCTGTTCTATTACTAACAAACTTGTAATAGACCTAAGTTGACTGTCAATAAATAAATATTATTATTATTTATAATGTGATGCTGTATATCCTGTCTTAACCAGTGCAATGTTATGGGCAAGCGCATCACTTATAATTAAGTGTATGTCTTGCTTATATCATCAAATTAAAAAAATTATGTTGTTTTCACACATTTTTTTAGGTAACTTAAGGTTATATATATGGTACAAAATGTAGTCTGTTGCTCCCCGTTAGATCCGCAGGGAATAAGGGTTAAATCAGAATGTTTAATCATTAACCATTTGAGTACCGGAGAATTTTCTTATGCATATGCTAAAAGTCCGGGATGAAATGTGTAGTATTATGTATTGCGAAACAATCAAAATGGTTATAATTAACACTAATTGTTATGTAACAAGTGATTTTGATTAAAGAAATATTTTTTATTTTCACTTATTACAAAAATATTTTCAGGTAACCCATTTTGGTACATAAATAATTTTTTTGTAAGAATTATCTCTTGCCCGTATAGAAATGTGGTGATGATTTAAAAATTACAGTCAAAACATTATCTGTCTTTTTACATTGATCAATTTTTTTTCTACCGTACCATAATTCACAGGCTTTACTGCATTACTACTTACCACTGTATATTATTTCAATTCTTGTTTTGTTAAAAGCCACAACTGAGTTAAATGAATTAAAACTGCTGCTGATATTACTACAACTGCTCTCAATAATTGAGTAAAGTATACAACCAACAGCAGCGTCTTCGCATTCTCGATACAAAACAAGAGAAGCGCTATCGCGCTGCGCCGTATTTTTGGCATACGACAAGTGAAGCGCGATAGCGCTTCCCCGGACTCAAACCGTTAATCATATCTAGATAAGTGTTCATTAAACAAACATGTGCAAAAAAAGCGCACAATGTACTTAATGTTATTTAAAATGAACACAAATAACGTTGTGCACCATGAATAGCTATTAACATGCTAATGTTATTCAGACCTGGTTATGTGAAGGGCGGGTGGCTATTCACTGACCTGAATGACTATCGGTCCCGGGAGAATGCCTGCTAGTTGTGCTCCTGCGAAAAAGTTTTTTATTGTATACTTCAATTTTTTTTTAATCTTTTATAATTAGTAAAAATATGTATATGGATATGTATTTCTCCTACTTTGTATTTATATATAGTATTGTATGTATATATAAGTAAGTACAAGTATATACCACATTTTTTTCAGCTTTAAACTTAACTTTCCTACTCCATCTACCTCCTATCTTGACTTGCAGAGAATGCCCGTAGGCATTAAGTCGCCTTTTGGGCCCTTATTTTAGATGTTTCAAAGAAGTTCAAATAAATAAAAACATGCTTTCAAAATGCGGATTTAATGTCAGCATGCATTCTTCACCAGCTAAACTTTGGTGAAGAGAGATGTTGTGACACATTATATATATACATTTCTTCTTGTTCGTTGCACTCTTCACAGTGATCGTGGTCATCGGGTAACTGCAGTAACCTATTCCACTAGGTAACCTCCATTCTTCCCTGATTGATATCTTTTTTGCATAAACGTCCACTGCCAATCTGAACTGGTGGGTCCACCTCATAGGTGCTCTGTATCGTATTCTAACTCCTCCTGTCTTTCCTTGCACTATTATTCACTTCATGAACACATAGATCCGTATACTTAATGTAGTATATGGTTTCCGATCAGTTTCTTAAATCTGAAAAAAAATTGATGAAGTATTTTTGAAAGTTACGGGTTATTTTTTTCGATCTTCGTTACCTTTTCGGTAATTATTCCCTTCGAAAAATAATATTAGACCTTTTAGTTTATCTTTCAATATCTTTCCTCCTTAAAGTGGGACGGAATTATATATTCTTTTATTATTACTTTCCATTCGATTCTTTTAAAATTTTTTTCATTATACAATGTATCTTTTAATATTTAACGTTTAGCATTATTCCTAAAATCTATTTCGTTTTTTTTCAAAAATCTGTACAAAAATTAGCAGTTTGTTTATAGTTCAGCCTTAGGTAAAGTCAAGATCACGTGGAATTATTTCTCGCAAAATCTGTGCCTCTTACTTTTATGTTTAAGCCCTCAGAAAGCGACACAGCCACAAAGCCTTACACTCCTTGTGTTAAAGGAGGCTTTGTGGGTGATTAGGGTCTCCGTCATTAAAAACGGTAATACCGTACACCCTCGCCTTTCATTTAATAGAATATAGAGCTGATACAAATATCAGGGGACCTAAAGTTACCCCGTACGCATAGTTTTATTATTATAAACAAATTCACTGATGGTAGGTATCACCGCAGATTCTACTTCAGCCGATTAACAGTATTGTGGAAACATTACTGTGTTTCGATATTAAGGATGTTGTATGCTAGTGAAATTACTGGGGTAACGAGACTTAACACTTCACAAGACAACGAGCGCAATGTGGTGCTGTATATACCACTTTCACCAGCGCCTCGTTGCTATGGGCAAGGGTTTCACCAATTATCAGGTGCTTGTCTGCTAGTCTCATGGCGTCTTATAAGAAAAAAAATCATGTTTCATTTATAATCTGTATAATACGTAATCCCTTAAATTTTAGCATTCATGGTCACAATTGAAGAGTTTGTCGGTGGGAAGGTTCAAGCTATTGTAAAGTTAACTGTCCGTTAACTATGTACATCGTAAAGCGGTTTAACTACTCGTTGAAACCGTAATTCGTACCCGGTGGCCGTAATACGGGTTACATTATTCAAACATACGTTACGTTTCCGCTTTTCACATTTTTCAAAATGTTAAATCGTGAACCTGCTGTGGTTCACGAATTCTCCATCTAATATTTAGTAATTGTTACCTCACAACTCTGTAATACGCCGAAATGTAAACTTGTAAATTTATAATTAAAACTCTTGGTACAAAAACAGCGTATTTCATAAAAACCATAACCGTATATCAGTAACCATTTTTAAAGTTTTAATTTTTTTATGCTGTAGCTGGCTGTTGAAATCACATAGATTTTGCTATCAGAAATAAATTCTAAGGTTTTACACTAATAAATTTCTGTACCGTATTTTTGTAACTGAAAGTTTATGGTACATCATTCTAGTACGATTATGATTTTTTTATCTCTTTATGATCCACTGTCCATAGTAATTTTATAATATGAACACGAACTTAACTCCACTAGAATTCTCTTCCAGTAAACCTAATGTTACTGCGCAGGGAATTATGTTAGGAAAACTTATGTATTCTGTGACGTAATAATATGTGGTGTGTAAAGGGTCCCACAAAACAACTCACGAGACCAAGTCAACCTCACCTGCTCGTTGTGAACCTTTGTAGTCAACAAACGAGACTCTGGCTTCTTACCAACTTAAGCCAGCATGGTGAAACTCAAATCGCCACATTATTGAGGGAAGCCTATGTCCATGAGTAGACGTTTATCGGCTGATGATGAACACACAAAAATATAACAAAATATATAAAATACATATAAATTTAACTGCCGGATTACTAATGTATCTTTATTATAAGAAACAAGCAAGGTGTTCACCTGAAGATAAGTGATACGCTTGATCATAACGTGGCGCTAGTTAATATGGTACACACAAAACCGCATTGCTCTTATCGCCTTGAGACGTAAGGTGTTGAGTCTCGTTACTCCTGTAGTTTCACTAGCATACAGTAACCCTTCAAACTAGAACACAGTATGCACAATCCCATTTGGCGGTAGAAATAGAACCTGCGGTGATACCTACCACCAGTGAATATGTTTATAATAATAAAACTATACGTACGTGGCAACTTTAGGTCCCCTGATATTTGTATCAGCTCTATATTCTATTAAATAAAAGGCGAGGGTCTACGGTATTACTGTTTTTAATGACCTAGATGGTCTTCGGCAAAAGAGACCTACCAATAGTGTAGTAACACCTGTGTTTGGATGTTAAGGAATACGTTGAATGTCCACGTAACTACGTACACTTTAATATTCAGGTATTTTTCAAATCTGAAAATAAAAAAAAACATTACTAAAATGATAATCTATGGTTATTTCATTATACAGCAGGGTTTTCTTAGTATGGTCGTTATCGGGCTTATTCGACTGATAACTGATATCATTGCAACATTTTGCTTGTGTTAAAATTTTGTTATTAAATCATCAACAATGCTATCGGTATATTTGTTTATATAGTAGATATGTAAATTGTTATTAACATAATGTTTTCGAATTAACACGAATATATATTTGCAAGCCAAATTATTAATTTTTTTAATAGTATCACTGAATCATCGTTATCATCAGCATGTGGACGTTCACTGCTGGATGTAGTCCTTCCCCACAAAGATCTTCATGCGCAGAAACCAGGGGTTTTCTGTGAATTTTACCATATCATCATCCATGTTGTAGGGGCTCTCACCATAACGTTTACCAGTAAGCAGTAACTATTCGACGATCTTACTGTTCTATTGGCTGTAGTCTTGCGTGCAGTTTTCCCTACCCATTGGCCAAGTCTAGCAACCTTATATATACACTCATGTTATTATAAGTAAAAGTATATTTTTTTAATAATTATTCAAATGAAGTAAGTTGTCTTTTTATGTAATTTTCCATAATACTATGCTGTAATGGAAAAAGTTTACTTGTAATACACCGCCGTCGTACAGAATATAATGGTTGAAAAATATACCTTAATTAATAAAAAAATGTAAGTTTTCTTTTAATCGTTTTCATAATTTTAATATACAAAGTTAACTATAATAGATAAAGTTTACTTTTGGATTTTTATTTGAAGGTTATGACTGTTGGATTGTTAGGCCGACTGGAATGTATCAGTTCACTCCATACGGCTTCCCATAACATCTGGGGACAGCTTTATTCTTTGTAATTCTGTTCTTTACATATACTCAGTGTTCAAAGTAAATAATTTGAGAAATTAGTTATTTCTTATGTACAAAAATATACTGAATATTTCCAATCAATATATAGGGAGGCTGATTGATCTAATGCTACCTATATCTAACGATTGTCTGCAACCTATTGTTATCTCTAGTCCATCTGATATACACCTGTTCCACTTATCAATTTACCTGTAACACTTTGAAATTAAGAAAATGTTTAAATACAGATTTAAGTGCTATAAATCGAGAGTTGATTTGTTTTATTGCGTAGTAACGATGTCAATGCCATTCTAGATTTAACTCTAGTAACTATCCCACGATTTGTATTGTTACTCATTTTCAAGTGTTTACGTATACAATCGTGCCTTCTGTTATCACAGCATTAGTATAATTAATTAAGTGGATGTATGATTAGGATTAGTTGTTGTTATACATCCGTTTCTATTGTGGTACTGGGGTTCAAGATTAATAATGTCTAATACCTGCGGCATATTTATTTTCGCATAAATTAATGTTTTATTTTATCGCAATTAATTATTAGTTAACGAAAAATAATTCTGTGTACTATTTTTCATAACAAAAACTAAATAGAAGAATACTTGACTTCCTGCTTTATGTTTAGCTTTGTTTGTAGTTTCACTTAAATGATTAAGTAATTTAAGGAACTAAACTTATTTGAATTTATAAAAAAAAACTTCTTGATAAAAGTAGATTAGTAAGTTTGTGAGTAAATATAAATTATTATGTATATTTATCTATATATATAATATCAATATTTTTGATAAATTTATCGTTCTATGCAAACTTTGCTTCTGTCCCGTTTCCATTATTTTTTTGATGTATTTTTATTAAATCTATATATAAGTTTATATTTCAGAATAAAATTAAATCATTAATAAGTATATCGATTATATAACTTGAACAACTCAGGTTGCAAGTGCTGTTAATTTGCGATTTTGTGGTTGTAACCAATACGGTTGTCGGTATAGTGTTAGGAATGTTTGATTCTCGTCTGGTATGGGCAATTTGCGGTTTTATATATCATATTAATTTATTACGTAATTTATGTAGTACCTTAATTTATATATGTTCAGAATAAAATATACTCACTATAAGAATAAGTTATTTTATATAGGAGTTATCCTATATAAAATTATTTCTTATAAATCAATGCATTTGACTTTTATAATTGATTGATAAAAGTATCAAATAATATAAATTTGAGTCGACTTTTTTTTTAATGTGGTATGACGAGTAAGGCATTCACCTGATAGTAAGTGATACGCCTGCCTGCCTATAAAAACGGCTGTGGTTAAGGTAGTGTACGCAGCACCACATTGCCCTAGTTCCATAGAAGCACAAGACATTAAGCCTCGTTACCCCAGTAATTTCACTAGCATACAGCACCCTTCAAGCCGGAACACTAGTGTTTTCCCATTAATATTTGGCGGTAGAAATAAAAGCTGCGGCGGTACCTATCCCCAGTTAACTACTATTTCGTATAAGATAATACATAAAGTTTTATATATTGTGTATACAGATTAACTGTTTTTTTGGCTAATGACCATATAAAGTAATTACATTATGTAACAATAAGATAATTAGAAAACTAGTTTTCTTTGGAATCAACGATCACATCGTATACTTACTATCTAATAAGATCGTGATTGAACTAGTCTATGTAATAATTATAAATCTATGATTCAGAACTAAAAATGATTTTAAATAAGTTATTTGTAACAAGAAATAGTTGTTGATTTCATAAAAATTTATTATAAGAATCGATGATTTATGAGAACGGGTCGAATTGTTTGTCTTAGAGTTATTTTAAAGAGATCCGTCGACATGGTGATGTAAACGGCTGATCCGAAACTGACATTAACAGACTAACAACCTAAGGTGAAGGCTAGAGGAAAATGTCTTGATTCGAGGAAAAAATGTAGAATCTTCGTTGTCAAAGTACTCAACTTCAGGACCTATAATTTCACTATTAAACTAAACTTTAAAAATATATATTGGATATGAACATTTAAGCGCGACTGGATAACGATCCTCGTTGTTATGTGATATACAGGTATGAGGTCGGATTCACAAGTAACCCTCACTTTGGACCCAACACTTCCGGCTACGCAAAAAATAATGATGCATACTAACAGAGGTCTTCTCTCAAAGCTTGCAAAGCAGTATATTAATGTCTAATATAAATGCCTCTTGCCTCTGCAGCGTATTATGAAAGCATTGTTCTTAGAATAACAGATTTACTTCATAAATAATAACTTGAAGAAAAACAGCTACCATTATACGTCCGGGTTGTTTTTGTGCGAGAATAAAGTAAAGTATTTTAAGAAGAACGTTCTTGACGGCGATTTAATTAAATTGCAACTTTTTTTATACTTTACTAAAGACTACACTAAATTTGAAGGGGTTGGTGTTAGAGGCGGGCTACGATGAGGATTTCTAACGCCCTCATAACAGTTTTAAAGAGGATATTGACATGTCATGGTATCAAAGAAACGCAATTAAAACTCGTGAGGGTGCGGAAGACTGCTCTACACAAAATCCCGGATTAAGTATACGTGTAGGAAAAAACTCGGGTTGTGTTCCGATCAGATATCCTGTGGTAACTTAGTAAGTATCAGCCATCAATTTGGATTTTTGTAGACAGAAATACCATATGGCCAAACTCCTCTGAGTATCTTATCAGTGATATCATAACATAAATAAAATTTTAGGAAAATGATAACAATATAGAGGAGCAAGAAAGAGGGAACGGAGGGGAGGGGTGATAAACTTACCTCCAACGTAATCAGTCATCAGTGCTGCATTACGCTGTTTACGAAACTACCTCTGTATCAAAATATTTGTATATGGTTTTATGCTCATTAATTTTTATTTAAGTATCACATTGTTTCTATGTAGATTTCAATACTTTTTTCATGTATTGCCTTATAGAGTCAATGGTGAAAAATTAATATTTTGTGTATACATATTTTCATTACAATTTGAATTACGTTTCTGTTTAGGAGAGAAAGCGATAAATTTCTATTCGTTTGTGCTTTTCAGCTAAACTCAGAATAAGAAGAAAATTAAACGGTTTAAATTTACAAAAAATGTTTCATCATCATCATCAGCAGCCTTTTTCAAACCACTGCTGGATATAGGCCTTCCCCAATGTCTTCCTCCATATGCGATCCTCAGCTTTGAAAAAATTCTTTTGAATAATGTTTGGTTGGAGATATTTTTGTTTCATTTACACCCTAAACATTATTCCACCTCTTTCACTAGCTTCGGTTATTAGGCTGTATTTTTCTGTCTAGACAGCTAGACAACTAGCAGTTATAATCGTCTAGACTACTCGAATGTCCCCTAACAATGCAATGTTTAAAATGTAGCCAATATTTGTATATACTAATGATTGCTTAACGTTATTGATATTATTATAGTCAATACAATTATTACCAAAAGAAATTATTTTTCTTTGATCGAGAACAAAATATTTTGTTTGTCATTTTTTATTCCTTTTTACATCTAAAAATAAATACTGGAAATGAATGACACCTAATATTATTGCCTTTTTATTTATAAAAAAGTTTAACAGAATTGAAATGCTTTAAAATAAAATTTTATATGTTTATATAAAAAAAAAAACTGTTTCAGAGTATTTATTTACTTGTTACAAATGTATTTATGATTCAATATTTTTATTTTTATTTATTTTTTTTATTTATTTATTTAGACACACCAACAGCAATACATACAAAATATTCGAGCTTAAAATTAACAATTATAAGAATAGGTACTGGTATGTAAGCCAGTAACAGGCGTGTACAGCAATCTCTTTAAACACTATGACATGTTAAAGCAGTTCTATAAATATTTGGAAAAATTACTTAAATTTACATGTTAACAATATATGGCGTGCGTTACACAGATAACATTTACTATGTTTCAATAACATAAATGAATCATAAACATGACGTGTTCGGAAATCGGAAGCAGCAGCTCTCACGTTACAGCTTCCGCGAATACCATCGATTGGCAGCCATCTCCACAACCCGAATCACGTATTATTCGTACGGCCCCTTCGCCAAAAAAGGGGAGAGAGTCCGTTGACCTTCTGAATTCGGGCGAAAAGGAACCGCATTGTGATGTGGGCGGGTGATATACCGACCAGCCGACACACAGGCGCTGATATCTCACAATTTGTATGTGATATACGATTATGATGTATCTAGTCTCAATATTAATATACGATCTTTCACAAATTTACTATACCTTTTTTTCTACACTGGGCTAACATTTATAAATACTATCCTTATTTAAACGACAATGTCCGTCCGTACGTCAACAATTTTCAATCTGGAGAACTACATGAGGTAAGAGCTGGTGCTGAAATTTGTCATACAGACAGATCTCGCTTAGATGAGATCAGAGCCGTTGGAATTTTGTTGGTATATGGTCGGGTTCCCGAGTTGTAGGTGTCCAAAGTTTCAGAATTTTGTATGGGCCACTTGTATATATATATAATATAAAATAAATATATTGTATATATTAAAAGAGTCACTGAGAGCCATTGGATCCAAACAGCACAAGATCGTATTTTATGGAGTACTTTATAAGAGACCTATCAGCTGTGGACATCCATCGGTTGAAATGATGATTATGATTTTATATATTTCATTCCTGATAGATCTGTTTTATTACATAATACGTTCCCCCGCAAAGTGGGACAGTGAATTTTATGTTCTTCATTATTTTCTCTTTCTTTTCTTCCCTTGCTTTGCTCTACTATACATTATTTCTTCTTCACCTATTTCATCTTCGGCCATTCCTTTACAATAATCCGTAAAAATTTCCTCTATTCTTGCACATCCCCTGCCACACTTCCATCACTACTTTATTACATTTTTCTAAGTTTTTCTTTTAGTTTTTATTTTTTTTCCTCTTGATTCTATTTCTACAATTTTGGCTCTACCATTAACTCTTATATTTGTTTTTATTATTTATAGTTATTTCGTAGCTGTCTGTTGCCTGAGACTGTCTAGGTAGGTACCACCGCAGCTCCTATTGCAGCCGACAAACAGTACTGTGCAGATATTAATGTGTTCCGGTTTGAAAGGTGTTGTAAGGTAGTGAAACTACTGGGATAATGAGACTTGACACCTTACGTTGCAAGGCGACGTGTGCAATGTGGTCAACATGCTCATGAAGCTTTTATATTTATATATTATTTACATAGTAAATTCCCTGACATATTGTATTATATTATTC
>DWLS01001962.1:0-19538 GCA_018246255.1 Pachliopta kotzebuea
TCTAGTGCTGCAAGATGGGTTTTCGCAGCACCCGCCCAGATATGACAACAGTACTCCACACACTACCGGACCTGTGCTTTATATAAAGTCAAAAGCTGTCCGGGAGTGAAATACTGCCGCACTTTGGCAAGGACCCCCAGTTTCTTTGCTATCTTAGCTTTGGACTCAATGAACTGTCCGAAATTTAGTTTAGTTTAGTAATTAGTATTATAGTTTTAATAAAAATTCTAGTCTAGGAAATTAAAAATTACTAGTTTTAGGGTTAACTATTTTATACCGTGGTCACAACGCAGCAATTTTTGTTAAAGGAAAAAGAACTTCCTCATTATGAATCTCAGTTAATTACAAATTCATTTGTCTATAGCAATCGTCTAGATTAGTATGCTTCACTATCACAAATAAATTAACACCAAATTGGATTGTGATACACAGAAATGTCATAGAAAAAAAATTACCTGCTGAGTAAACCAAGCCGTTGAACGATCCGTTGAATCCGAGTCTGATCTTCATAAAATCATCCTGGCATTCCGCCTCGATAACTGTTGAAGAATTTATAAATAGTGACTCTTATTAAATTTTGAGACTTATAGTATTTTATATGTACATTAAACACGATAATTCCTTTTAGAGAGAATTCTGGTTTAAATTAAATAACTAATGATTTTTGTACAACAAATTGTAATAAACGCTATTGAAATAATACAATGAAAAGCATAACAATTTTCACCCCCAAAGAAAACGATGAAAGTGTACAGTTTAGGTTTTGCCGTGTTTGACACGTTTTTATGCGTATAAAGTCGTATCTATTTGCACAACGATGGATATACGCATAAAAAAGGATGTAAAATTAGCAAAACCAGTTGATAACGTCGCAGCATTTATTTCTGCCGTCAAGCACGGGTGCAAACATTACTGTGTTCCGGTTTGCAAGGCGAGTTACTTTAACTAGCTTCTTAGTGGAAACTAGTTAAAATTTTTTGAGCGAAAATCAGATCTTATTTATCTAGGCAACGAGCAGAGTAGAGTTGAATTTAAGAGGTAAAACAGTCGGGAAAAGTAAAACTATAAGAAATAAAAAATTAACATTTGTAGTATGGTCAATGTTATAATACTTACACTGCACTCGGCTGCTATTAGTACGTTGTCTTCTGTATTCCCTTTCCCAGGCCGGAGGTTCCCTCCATCCGACCCCCGTAGCAGGTGATCGCGGCTTTATACTCACTGGTACATAGCTGTTTTTGTCCGATACAAAAACAACCTGATTTAAAACAAATAAACAAGTTCAAATAATTTATATCCAGGTTATATTAGTAAAAGACAAAAGAATGAGCATATTTTTATAATGCTATGTCCCGAAAAGTTTGTATACAAATCCGTATAAAGGTTCAATGAGTCAGTTTTGAAAAACGCAATAACCATGTAGATTAACTACCTCACGACATCCTTCTGCAAAGCGACCGGCCTAATCCCACAAAACGTCGTCGCCCGCACAGATATTTTTTACACAAATTAACATCATAACATTGACCTAAAACACTTTCGAAAGTAAAACCGTTAGATAAATACGTTAAACGAAATAAAATTTCTCCGCTGAGTGCTACCAGAGGCTGGTGAAAATTGCATCCATTACCGAGAGTAATGCACCATTTCACAGTCACGATCCCTTGTTAGGTTTGCACAAAAAATTACGAATTGATGAATGTTCGTAAGTATGCCAGGGCGGTTCGCACGCCGCCTCGCATCTGGAAAATTGGGCTAGTGATTTATTGTTCGGAGACTACAGCTTCAGCATGGTGGCATCATCAGGAGAGAAGAGCTTTGTACAAACTCACTATTTAATTCTTGTTTACATTATAGCAAAATAAGTTAATTTAACTCGCTCTAAAATTAAGAAAATGCAGGCAGAAACTAAATTTGCGCTAAATTTTCAAACATAGCTGAGAGGAACTGACGGTAAAAAATTCTCTGGCTGTCATTACCATATTATTCATATTAGTCAGAATACAACAATGCTGGCGGTATATATACAATAGGAGAGAAGCACCTAGTCGAGCGTGTTCGCAAAACCTTTATCACTAATCAGACTTTTTACATGTGGCCCCGGTATCGAACCAGAGACCTCTGTTTTCGGACAAGCGCTTAATCACTGCACCGCGTAGGTAATTAAATATCTTCTTATGGAACTGCCGCACTAATTCGGTGAAGCTGTAAAAGCACTAAAAAAGAGCACTAAGTTTTTCCGAAAAAAAACTATTACTTCTTAACTATTATGTTCAAAACGTTTATGATGTTTAATAAAATAATCTAATGGTTTTAATTTAAATTAAATATTTGGGCATTGTTTCCTCGTGTTATCGTGGTTTTATTGAAAAAAATTAAATGCTATTACATATAAGACATGTTTCAGACATTTAAAGTTCATTTCTTTTTAAAATAGAACTATACGAAAACTACTAACAATTTAATATATGAAACAAAATCAAAAACATTACATAGGTTATTATTTTTCAGTAAAAGAAATTAACTTATATATTTATTCAATACTAGATTGACTTGGGTAATTGCAATTTCATGGGAGGGCGGCAAGTAGCCGCGGCGACGCCGGTGTGTCACTAAGTCGGGCAGATAGTGCGTCGTTCATGGTTTACGTGCAATGTGAGTCAAAGAACAGCTAGTTCACGGCGTGGGGTCAGATATATATCATAACACTTACTCCAACGACCTCGCCAACGCTTCTCCCTCACATTCTCACGCACTCCTGTACCAACCGAAGCGTGATTATTTGCAAGTCTCTATTATTATCATAACAAAGTATTAAATTACGAAATTTTTTATACTATTATTTATATTTGGGTTTGAAAAAATTATTTTCTCCTGTACACTATAACATATCAATATTCCGTGTAGTTAATTTATTCTTTATAACGTTTATCATCATTATGTAAGTAGAGTATGAATAAATACAACATTTCCGATACACTATACTTATGTATGATAGGCAATGTTATCAGATCGTCAGCCCTTCGAACTGCTGTTATTGTGTCTAATATTGCACAAACTAGTACGTGCAGTAGCCCACGGTTAAACGACTATGAATACACGTGAGGAAATTAAGCAATCAATGTTGGCAGGGCGGAGCTGAGCATTTTTCTTATGTCCTCACGCATGAAGGAAAAAATATAATAGAACATTTACCTTGACCTATTGAGTAGTTCAATCTGTTAAGAAGTTATTTTTTGCAACACCTTCATCGGTATTAAAAGAAACCTATGTATTCTAACAAGTGAAAGTCAATGTATTCACTGCTTCCGGAGTCCGGATCCGCGAGCTCTTGGACCGATGAAGCCTTCGCGGCCATAATGGTAGTCGAGGGCATCAATATCACCCAAAAAAAAATATCAATATATTTTTAAATACTTCTTTTGTTAACATTGACAATTGGTCTAATTTTTATATGTCGACATCAACTGTCGACACATAAGTCGTACATTGTATACAGCAGAATACAATACACATATAAAGATTTACAATTATTAACCATGAACTTCCGAGTCAAAATACAAGTGTTTATCGTATGAGCTACGAAAGCAGTTAATATAAAAGTAATGTATGCAATTTTTTACATTTGTTACTTATTTAGTATATAGTATTGAATTAAAGAAGAACATTTTCAACATTGAAAAAGGTAAATTTATAAACGTAATGTTTCATAAATTTACTGAATTGTGCCAAATTACGTCTTGTTTAAATTCTCTGATGACAATTGCCAAAGTTTCTATCAATTTGAAACAAATGGAGGTGAATTGGAATGTATTAAAAAAACCTTTCACCGATTTTCCTATAAAAGTGTGGCGGTAGTGGTTGCGGATACAGATCATTTAATTTATTTATTTACTTTGTGAATTTCATAATAACCATAATTTCAAGAGCAGATTTTAGAAAAAAAAATGTGTTTCATTGTAATGGGAACAGTAGTTTATGTGATGTCAGGTAATTCATTACGATATTGAATTTTTTAACTTCTCGATTGAAGCGTGAAACGCATCAGTAGTTAACGATGGAATGAACAAAGCGAGAGGAATAAAAACTTCTTCGATACCGACGTGATCTGGTACATTAGTACTTTTTGTTATTTTAATTGTGCGTATCATTTAGAAATTTAAATGAAACTTTTTTTATAAAATAAATATATAATAATCACCAGATTAAACTCAAATAGTATATTTAGAAAAAGTTATATATATCATTAATATAGAATGATCCATACATATAAGTGTTCAACTTATTATTCATTGTTTTTCAATAAGTGTAATTAGAGACAAACATGCTATACAATTTTACCAAAATTATAGTGATTTTTTTATTATTACTTAAATGTTATTTAATACAAAATGCTATACATAAAACTTAACAAATAAATGTTACCGCATAGTAAAGAATAGAAGACTTTATGTATGTATTGTTTGTAAAGCAACTTTACTACGGACAGTCTACTCAAGGTCGTATTATATATGCATATTGAGAGTGAAATCACACATATGTTACGCAGTACGTCGTTGTATATGTACAGTGAGACACGTTTATATCACTGGTAGTTAAAATATTAGAAAACGGGGAGCACCTCATTCTTTGTTACAGGATTACTAGTTTTATGAATGTGAATTATATAACTTATTATTTACCAAATCAGTACTCACCGGATCTTGCTCACTTCCATCCGATTTGAGAGCTTCTCTGGTTTCATTCTAAAAAAAAATTACTTCTTACTATCAAATTCAGTGATAATTTTTTCTTTAAATCGTTTATTATTGTATTTACCTTTACAGAACTCGTAATCGTTATTCCAGGAGGATCGTCTCCAGAACCCTCATGCAGCTCGGATGATGCTGATATAAGATTATTCTCCGTGGACAATTCAGAAGATTCTGATGATAAGTTTATGTTTGGCGTCGATCGTGATGGCTACCGGGTTGAAAATACAAAATTTAGGAAATAATCTGATGAAATAACTCACTACATTTTTATTACGCACATAGTACATATGAAAAAAGTGAACAATAAGAATGATTGGAATTTATTTTGAATGACTTTGATTCCTAGTAGAAGTCAAAACTGAATCTCTAACATTGTTGTAGCGTCCATATGAGAAATGAGCCTTGGTTACAATTCAAGAATGTAATATAAAGCTTTAACATAATAAGAGATAATTAGTCTCTCGATAAAAGGTTTGAAATATATACTTACATATACAAAAACGATCATGCTGCACATTACAATTAACCTGAAATAAAACATGTTAGTTAAATCAATAGCTATATTAAATTTTATAAAATACAAAATAATTTAAATCAAAGTTGATGTAAGAAAAACTACCTTAATTTTTTTATCCTTTAATAACATTATCTTAAATCATGGCTATGCTATTCATCTACATAAATTTTAAATACTGGCTATAAGCCAATTTTTTGAAAAAGTTAACGTACTTATGGCCCAGATTATAAAGATTCTTTTAGTCCTCTTTGGCAAGAATCTAATTACAAAAGTATCAGTGAAGTACTCAATGCGGAGTAAGTTGAATAAATAGATATCAAAGGCCTGGAGTTTATTGAAAAAAACATTATAATAATAAATTACGAAATTTTAATCGAAAATTTAGAAGGGTTATGAAGATGATATTTAAAGACAAACAGCATTACATTTTGTTGAGAGGGCGGAGGGCGTAACACAAATCATCAGATAAACTCTCTGCTCTCCTTGCCTCTTCATCGTAAAAACTTGTGATATCCTCAATGATTACGATATCAACTTTTATTAATAGGTATTTAAACAATTGAATAAAAATAAGTAAACGGATTCCGGCGCGTGCCGTACTTGCAACAGCAGTCAATGCAGAGCTCTCTAACTAGAATTAAAGCCCCTGCATAATGGGGGGTCAAAGACACGGCAGGGTAATAATAGGGCAGGGGATTGAACCAGAGAATCAATATCGACATCAATTACCGAATAAGTGGACTGCGATCGATGAAATTATTTGATCGTGTGCAGTAGCCGATGTAAACAAAGTAAATTCAATTTCGTGTAATCTTTTATTTTGTATGATTATAGACTTTACAAAATTGTTTGTAATGAACATATCAAGCAAAAAATAAAAATTAGAAATCTCCTATGGAAATGAAATAAAATAAAATAGTGCGCATCCAATAATAATACATGAGAAATTAAATTAGGAAAAACAACATCGCATAGAGTATTTTACATCAGCCAAAGTAAAATTTATTTCCAATTTCTGGTGGCTTAAGTAGTTAATATGTAGAATTGAGTCAATACGTATGTTGGTCTTACTTGTAAAAAGGAATCAAATGAGCACCCAATCTATGAAGTAATCAGAAGGTTATTTAGTTTAGTTTAAAAAAAATACTTCGTCTATAATATCACTAATGAAGTCATTTATCCAAGTAAATTTTTCTCCCTACCGGGACCATATAATTTAGAAACATCGAGCTGATCTAATTTGTTGCTCCATGAAACTTTTTTATAAAAATTTACTATTCGGGAGTCAGCGACCTTTTTTATGCGACCACCAGACCGGAACCTGCTTATCCTTTGCTCGGATTATATGGTAATCGCAAAAATTAGCAGACTATTATAACTTCGCTGTTAACTGTACAATATGAATATTTTAAAACTTTATTATATTTCTATTTAGACAATTCATATTTCTTATTTAACCTTTGACCAACCAGTTTATGATTAGGTGCGCAATTTAATACCACCGGATCTAAGCCAATCGGCAGCTCAATTATAATCGGTATACGGATTCGTGATCGAGTTCCGAATGGATCAATCCGTTACTCGTGCCCATCCAGCGAGCGATATGGCGTAATTTACAATTCGTAACCGCCGACGGTTATGTTCATCGATCACATGCAGCCGAAATAGATAAGCGCAATTATAATATAAAAAAAAATTACATTTCTTCAGCAATCACGGCGACATCTTCTATTCATTATAAGTCGACGCTCACTGGGTCAACAACGGGCCTATGACACCTTTAATGATACAAACATAAACAGTATGCGGTAACTTAACATCAAACGGGACTTGCATTTATATACAATATAGTTATAACAGCGCAAAGATGTAATAAATCCTTTTACGTTAAAAATAATGGTATAGTTGAAGACCCGAGCTAATGATTTTTGTTAAATTTTCTGGAATAAATCTAAACACAAAAACTATCATTACCAATAGTGATAATAAGCTATTTTTACCCAATTTCAGTCTAAATCTTAAATTTCAATAGCAAAAAACAGTTTAGCAACTTAAAATAAATCTTTCTACAGCAATAAAAGTTTATATATTATTTTAGGTAAACACGCGTTAGTATAAAATTTTGATGACATTGAATGATAACAGAAGAAACGGAGCGAAACTAAATAAACAGCAACGTCTCCTCCGCATTATTACTGTTTTGTTTTTTTATCATTATTTTGTTTCTCTATAGAAGTATCCATTGAAATGTGGGTCTTGGTCAGGTTTAAAATGAATTTTAGTATAAAGGTGTGTAAGTTTTTTTTATTTATTTATACATTATTTCATTAAGAACAGGTTGCGAAAAACAGATTTAATATCTATATTTAATTATTTACTTGTCAAGGCTGGATAATCGAACAAAGACAAAACAATATATTTATTCCGGTTCCATACGTAATTTTTACGCTAAGTTTTATATACATGCAGACTCATTAACTTGTAAATACTGGATGCAAATTTTTCATGAACGATGTATGTATACCATGTATTCACTAAGTCATTAAGGAAAGTTAAGTAAGGCAAAAGTTCATTCTGAATCAATTAACTTAAAACCAATACAAAAATTTGTATATTAAAACAAATAATTCCGCTTTTATTTTTGACAAATTACTGAAAGACACAGTGACACTTTGTTCTTTTTAATCGTCTACTGTTATACTCTAATTACCAATCAAATGCCGTTCGCTGGTAGATTACTAATTATGCACTAATCTATGGGGCGGAACGGAAAACAAAAAAGTGATAAGCATAACATTCCGCAATGCTGGTAGATGAAGGTTCCCACGGGACGTACCAGAGACATACCATAAAGCTCAGTTAAAGATAATAAGGTTTTACTGGTCAAGCCTATGTTATTTAAAAAAAAACTTAACTAGGCTTTTTTAAAGTATTCTACCTATACGTGATTGTTATTATTTATAAGATTTGCGCTTATAATATCAAACTTTATTAAAACTTTACTAAAAAAACAGCAGAGTGAACACGTCATTAATCTACAATAAATTATAAAAAAAATCATTTTATGATGGAAAGTTTAATGATATTATTGATTCTACCAGTCAAAAAACTTGAAATTGTTTAGGAATCAATAGGTAGTAAGGAGACAAAAGGCGGTTAGTTGGTTATCACAAACAACATTGAGTTAACTTTAACTGAAAGTTCTTTGTCATCTTTCACGCGTTTTGCGCATTTGTCCCATAAATGTCAAGACGGTGATGGGTTGGAAAAAAATCTGTAAATGCTTTAAAATGTCGTATAACAAAAGCACAAGGAAGGTGGCTGCGGTACGACGCGGCTTCACGTAATCAACATAGAACAAAAGACATAAACGAGCGCGTGCTACAATGTCACCGTTACTTATTCTATTATAAGTTTTTAGCTACCGTACTATTTTAGGAACATTCCAAGTAAACACAAATTAAAATTAATATTTTTAATCAATATAAGAATATACATTCACTTATTAAACGTTAGAATCTACCACCTATACTTTCAAGAAATGTATGTACCTAGTAAGCTTGAGCGCATGAATCACGCGCAATTTTTTTAATGCTAGATTTAAGTACAAAATTGTCTAAGATATTGGTAGAGAATCAATGTGTTGATTGTCACACATTTCTGTACTAAATGTAACCATTAACAGCAAAATGTTCTCTGTTTATAAATATTATATTAATTTATTTTTTAATATGCAAGTTCAGTCTAATTTCGGTTAAAGAAATTTAGCTGTCTTTTTGAATTCTATACTTAAAACGTTACAGATAGTTGAGTATATTTCACGAGCTCTTTACTGATTTTACAGCTACAACTATAACATTCGAACAAATACGAACATCCGCAACGGCCTCGCAGCGTTTCCGCCACATCTATAATATTGCCGGCCTTATTGCTACTTCCTAATAAGTCAAACTTCAAGGATAATTTTTAATTTTAATTAAAAACACTTTTGTAAGGTTTCATTATAGTAATTTTGTGCTTATGCCATAAAATCTTATTATAGTATAGTTCATTGTAGAACCTTTTTATAAAACCATCGAATTAAATTCTATGCAGCAGATCGGTAAATTAAAAATGACTTACAACTACAATTTTTAACAGGAACTCAATGACGGCAAAATATTTGTTAAAAAGTTTTTAACTAAGAAAAAAAAATTCGTTTATGAGAACTGTAATTAGTTTTACAAAGAAATGTTCATCTTTAATGTCTTAGAGGTATACAACCAAGCTTTTAATTTAAAGAATCAGTAAAAATCTATAAAAACAAAAACAATTATGTTCATAACACTTGGTTAACACAACATACGAATTTTTTACAATAACTTAGTAAAATGTAACGGTCATTTATATTTAGCTGCAGTTCATTAAAATTTTATTAGTCTATTCTTCAATTTATTTTTTTGATAAATAGCCAATGACTAATTTTAAAGCATATGTGTGTAGACTAAGACTTGTATTAAAATAATAATGATTTAGTATGTAACTAGAAAGAGATATTAGATCATATCGTCGGTAGTGTCATTACATCAAATTAATGCAACGAAAGAAATATTTCCATAAGTTCAGTAATGTTAGTAATAATTTTGATGATAAAAAGAATCCTCTATAAATAACACTCGAATAAAACAAGTCCAAACAGAATGAAAATATATATAACATTTTTAGCGTCCTTAATAAGAGTTATTTTTTCAAATTCTTAAACGCTAGTTAATATATACTCTTCCAAACAATAAAAGAACCATCGATACCAGTTCCTTGTCCACGGTTAAGAACAAATAAGAACAATTAAGCAAAGCTATGGTCACGTGTAATGATTATCAACGTCCCTGCGATCTGGGATAATTGCTGAAGCTTTTTGTTGATAGATTGTTATGGCTATTAACAATTAATTATTCACGAGTGACTTTCCCAAATAATGTTATCAATTGAACGCTTCGCACGATCGTCAAGGATTCGGCAACCAGTAGTCACACGACGCGAGCAGTGCGCGGAACCGCACCGTTACCGCAGCGACACGCTACACGAAGTGAAACAATCACGTTTTACACACATTTTAGCTAGGTGATTCTGCTTTGTAATAATTAATATATTAATATAATTTAGGACATTTTATTGTTAGTATTCTGCTTGTGTTCTTTATTCGACGAAGCAACGACACAAGAGCAACATCCACATGATATTATATATGCCTACTTACAACAACGAAAAGATTTTAGCAAATGCATTATGTTAAGTATACAAAATAAATCAAAATAATTAGCCGAATTGAATTTTAAACAGCTATAAAGAAAAAAAAAAGTAAGTTTTAAATATTGAAGATATAATGAATATATCTTTTCGGGATGTTCACTATATACAATTCATTTTAAATCAGAAAAGAAGCAGTATGCATATTTTGGAGGCCAAAACTGACGCTTCTGTAGTAGCAAATTTAATAAAAAAAATTGGAAATGTGTTTAAAAGAATTTTTTTTAAATAATATTGCATATTAGATAGTATACGCACAGGTGACTTTAGTTTAAATTATATGACAGCAAGAGCAATTGCTGTTATTATTGTTAATACACCACTGCATACAGTTTCACATAGTTAGATTACTTTATGAATCTTCTTATTTTATACAAACAAAAACCCTATACACCTCATTTATTTCTTTTATTTATATCTAAAAACGGCTAGTAAATATGTAAGTACAATTAAATTTTTTCGTACTATTTTGAGTTCTGTATGTTGTCGGATAGCAAATTGTAATTGAAAGCAACGAAAAGAACCTTAAATCTATTCATAGGCACGAAAATTTTTATAGTCATCACCTCAATTGTAATATTGTCTTTCTCACACTACTTTTGCCATTCGTACAAGAAAAGTTATTTGTGTCATTTATTTTCTTTAATCCTTGTTATGCCAGTAAGGCGATGCCTGCTGGCATATAAGCCCGCCTTTTGTAATACCTTAGTTAAGGATTATACAATAAAGAGAATATAAAAAAAAGACGTATCTAGCAAATTCGTAAATTTGATAAAAATTTATTGCAATATTCCTTGTCTAACTAGACATAAATGTGAATCTTATCGTAATATCACCGTCCTTGATATAATGAATGTCCTAGAAGATAGATGGAGGTTCTTTATACTATACTGAATTTTCTTGATGATGAAGCATAAATTATCTATTTATAAATAATATGAGTTTTAAAAGATGTCGACTTTATAACATGTTTTCTTTATTACTTTATAATGTACTCTTACCACTAAAAAAATTTTATATAACTTTGATTTACAGGTTTTGTTTTTTTTATAGGACAATAAATGAATCTATTACTATGAGCATGTCAACGCAGAAGTTTCAGCTTCCATATTATCTTATTTTCATTGATATTTCCATACGAAAAAACCAAATGCAATTTTGTTATATAAATCTGTTTTAATACAAAAAAAACTGAGTTTATCCAGATTATTTTATACCAATCTCATAATATTTCTAAGAAACGAGCCAAAAAATCAGGTTATACGGTCATACCGTTCTCGAGTGATAATATTTCAAACACGCATCAATTGATTTTACAATAATAAAAATCTTAAAAAAGATTAGAAATTTATTTAAAAATATTAAACTATTTGTTGAACAGATAATGACAATAGACGCCGCTTATTGTACTGAAGCGTAGCGGGGTCAGGGAACTAGTACAAATATTTCGACGACTGCTCCTCACACCTTTTAATCGATTATCTAAAATATTTGCGTGCTTTTCTTTTACAATCAATATTTTCTTAGTCGGAAACAATGTGTAATTCAAATTAAGAAATTGTAATTCGCAAAACATCTATTAGTAATTTATAGATAATATAAATAACTATAACATGATATGACTAATATTTCACAAATTTTATAATATTGTACCAAAATCTTAAAAGGATAATCGATTGTAATTTAACTACAACTCTAATATATTACAGTACAATAGAATTTAAAATAACGTGCATACTTAAATTTTATAATTTATGATTCTAAAAGTTTGCAGTTTAATTGATATTTTTATTTAGAAGTTTTCTGATACAAAATTAGTATTACATCAAAGTTTAGAAGTCCGAACATTAATAAGGAATTAATATTTTCATGTGCACAAAGCTTTAAGAAAAGTAGATGCTTTTACAGCTGCTTACCTCGCCTTTAGCACCATATTGTAACAACCGATACACTAGTCGACACTTATTTGGTAACCCCCAAACATCCACTACACTACAACGTAATATTTTACTTATATTAAATACCACGTTTATTCTTATATGACGTGTTTAATGTCTCGATGTTGTTGCGTGCTTACTGCGTGCCGGTAAGCTGCAGTACACGCGCCTCCGAGGACGGTCGGCAATGAAATAGCTGCTGAAGTGAGTGCAGCCTCCGTAGCTTCCCGACTGCGAACTCTCCGCTTGTAGATGAACGAAACAGGCCTTAATGGCTTCCTAAAACATCGCCACTAAATCGTTTAACAAAAAATGTGAAAGCTTTTAATTTATTGATCGTTGAATTGGCTTAGTTTTTTTATCTTATATTTGTTCAATTTATAATGTTAAGTTCATTTGTGCTTTAGTAAACAATTTAAATTTACTAAAGGGGTTAATATTCCACAAATTTCTAGGCTCTGAAATAATACCTTATTGAATTAATTTAAAAAGCAATTTTGGAGGACAAGAAAACCATTATGAGAACCGTTCACATAAACATCATGCAATACTATCTATTAATAAAGATATTTATAAATTGCTATTAATTTATATGCGTCATAAAAAGAAGTATTTCTATCGAAGAAACTAATTGGCTCTCAATGATCATAGAAAAGCAGCTGCGATACCCAAGCCTTCGTTACGATCAAAACATTTAATATTCTACGGGAATAGACGCTGGAAGCGACGATATTTTTTATGATGAATTACGTGATCCAGTCTAGCAACACTAAATATAGCACATCGTATATACATACATACATTAAGTAATTAATATATAAACCCAGCAAAATATATATCTAAAAATGGTTATTATTTATTTTATTAAAAACGATTCTAAAATTGACAGCTGCTTACGGAAATTATGCACCAATAAGTGAAGTAACAATACCTAAAGATATGTTTTTGTTAACACTTAAATTAGCGATAAGCAGTTGTAAGTACAGTTACATTTAAAACGGTATATCTACTTTGTTAAGTAAAGGTATGGTCAATGAAAGACAGGAGCCATTGTTACAATTTTTTATTTGTATTGTCAACAACATATATATAAATATGTGTTATCTAACACGTACACGTTTTCAACTGAAAATGAAGAAAAGTCGTTCAATTCGCACCAACAAGTTAATGCCGACGACGAGAGAGGTCAAGGTCACCACACCTATTGTTATCTTCATCGGCCTGATAGAAAATAATTTTAATTAATATTCAAACTTAAATGTATTTATTCAATTGACCGACAAGTCGAGAAATGTGTAAAAGTAACGCCTGCCCGTAACAATGTATGCTACGTTATCTACTTAACTAGCCTTGTAGTCGCGAGCTATCAAGAATAGGACTAAAGTAAGCCCTACCTGTCGTAAAAGGCAATTGAATGGGTTCGCGGGCTTTGAGGATGGGGCCCCTCACTATCCATTGAATGATCCAAGGGCGGACGACATGTACGAAGTAGTCCGGGTTTTATTTATTTTTTTAGTATACTGTTTATGGAAATATATAAGGAGGGCAATAGCTCTCTCCTCGATGTGCTTAGCAGCATCGCAGGTATCGGTGAGTTCCGAAGGAGATCCTGGGGCTTTCCGTGATGCATTGAGGTTGATCACCGAGGGGATTTTAATAGCGGTATAAATCCCTAATAAACCTGATTTCCTCCAGAAGCAGCGTGTTTTTTGAAAATTTCCCTCGAAACAAAGAAAAGTATATTTACTTAACAAGATATTGCACATGACACCATTGGATATAACGTCTCATTACCCAAGTAATTTTACTGGACACAGTGACTTTAACAGAAAGCGAAACAAATTGTAACATGGAGAACAACTTAAATCGAAATTCCGATCCCTTGACTTTAAGTATTTCATAGAGGTGCGATTAGCGCCTTTCAAAAAATAGGGATGCCTTTTTAGAAGCGTGTTTATAAGCAGTGTAAGAACATAGCTAGACCCTAATAATTTGTTTTATGGGAGAATCAATGAAAGTACGGAACATATCCAATTTACAATTTTTAATTGAAAGACGTAGTATGGATTTGGAACTTGCAGCTTATAAGTTTTTAAGCACAGTGCATTATCCAAGTTGCATAGCATTCCCACTAATAAGACTGATTGCTGAAATAAAAAATGTCGTGTAACTTTTATATAACAATTATACTTACCCGTCAGCGTTATGAAAGTACAGTGCACTCCGTAGTGTATAATAAACAAGTTGCATGTAACAGTAGATTAGATAATAAAGAGCAAGTGCGGTTGCCGTGACCGACAGCTGCAGCAGCTGCACCAGGTCGGCGGCCACGCCCAATGAGCCCCTGCATCCCTACAGGAGCGAAACCATTTTGAAAATCTAAATACATTTTTAACCACTTTTAAAGTAGTGTTCAACTCTTGAATCTGGAGGAAGAAGAGAAAGATTTTAACTCCCACATCTGATACTCAAATCATTTCTTCACAAGGAGAGTGACATATTTATAATCCAGTTCTTCAGTTATACCTAAAAAGCTATGATAAACCTAGATGTTTTCTAGTTTCGGTTCTTATGGTATTTAAACAATTTAATTAATTTTTTACTTGACTGTAGTATGTGACGATATAATCTTGGATGGTATAGTATACTAATCTAATAGTAGAATATTTACTATATTATTATCTGAAACATATAGCCAAACGCGAAAATAAATACTTTGTTAAAAATTTCTTACAAATGTGTACAAAATCATGGGACGGAGAGAAATAAGGAAGTGAAGTAACATTTTTATGTTATTTTTTAATAAGTAACCCTAAAGGTGTTTTAGTTCTCCTCTTAACCAAATGTTAAGTTAAAAGTCATAATAACCTTTTTAATAGCGGAACATAAGCATAGAACTGTTTGTTTTGACCTAGAGAGATGTTATCTTCAATATAATTGAGCTATAACACTTACGTACTGCAGAATTTCGTTTAACAAGGTCCAACTTTGTAAATTATGAAAATATTAAATAATCCAGCTAATTGCAATAAATTATATTTAATCAGATAAAAAACAGTACGGAAGCGCTAGTGGTATCCGCTTTTATATCCGATGAATTTGATTATTTAAATATTTTTTATATGATCATAATTAAACCAGTAATTACAACACAAAATATTAGTTACTTTAATTAGACAACCTAATAAATTTTACGAGATACCGTGTACGAAGAGATTTCTTGAATCTACATCGTCTTTAAATATTAAAAAGCATTAAGATTAACGCGTTACTTTCTGAGAGTCCGTACGGCAGAGGTCAAGGTTTCATGAGAGTAATTCAAAGATTAGCTGATAAAGGAATATGGCTGGACTTTTCATAAACATTACTTAGATACCATTAGATCTTTAGCCGCGTCCTTTGGGAATAGTCAGAGAGACCGCATCACGATCCAATGATAATATCTCACCTCACGAGCCCACAATTCTTGCCGCCTTTTCACTTGTCAGAAAACGAATTTATGTATATAAAATAATGCTTACGTACGTTGAACCCAATTTCGTATTGTTAGGAAACATTTAGAGCTCCATAGAAGAATGAACTTAATAAAAAATAATTAATAAATATACAATAAATATTTTATACACAAACGAAACGTAGTAACTATATAGCCTTGTAAAGCATCAGATGAAGTACTCACCGTATTTACTTCTTTTATATCCTTTTCATTGACTACCATATTAACAGCAGATTCGTTGGTGCTTTGCTCTTCAACGTATGGAGAAGAAGGCGGGTGAACCGCGCAGAAGGCAGAAATACAAGTACCATTGTTGTGCTAAAATTTAATATTAATCATCATCGGGCGATAAACACCCACTGCTGAACATAAGTCTCTCCTATAGATAATGTAGCGTTTAAACCAAACCACATTGTGTCAAACTAAGAAATCTTTCCATTGCACACTCTGAACGATTTAAGTATTAAAAAGGAATATTTTGTTCATAAATATTAAAAGTTATTCCATTACTTAGAGCGATACTTAAGAAATCGCAGGTCTTTCACAAATTTTGTAGTGTTGTAATTTTTTAATGAACATTTTATTTCTTTTAATGTCTAAATTTTAGCAGGACCTGTCTTACTTTCGTAGAAATTTGTTAAAGAAGTAAAAAGTTTATAAATTATATTATAATATCTAAATTGAGTCGAGAGCTATTAGAGGAAATAATGATAATGTGTAGTTACGGTATATGTACTGGGCCCCGCCTTGACCGGTGATGGTGATGGTGGTGGTGGTGCGGGAAAACATTCAATAATTTTTCGAAGCTTATCGCTTGTCCGTATGCATCCGCACTGTCTGCGCCATACTTCATTACTTTCCAAAGTCGTCTCCTTATTAGCGCATTTTTTACAATTTCCGAATTCCCAAATTTCATTAACCACTACAAAAATTAAGCAGATCAGCATCGGCAGCTTTTGTAAACAAATCAGTTTAGATTAGTTTAATAGTTTTTTGTTTTCATTTTATTCCGTAAAATTATTACATAAATGTATTTAAAGGTGCTAATTAAAGCAAACAAGAATTTTTTAGCGCAGCAACGCTCAAGCGATGTATCTGGTATTATATTAATATTATGGATGTAATAACCGTTCACCTTCAGGTTTTCAGTACATGTCCAAAGAAATAATTAATAATTTAAATAAAAATACTAGATATAATCTAATAGCTCTTATAACCAGTAAATTGTATGAACATTGACAAAAAGCAAATTTCAGCAGTTAAATACTCTTCAGACAAAAAGAAAAGTTTAACTTCACTTTCTGCACATTTCCAGATGTTATAAAGTTACATTATTTCAATATGTAAACAGAATATAACATTACTTACTTTGACTTAAAAATTTTAGTCCAAATGTTAATAATTCAAATAATTAAATATTGCAATTCGAATTTAGTACATAATTTTATATTGTTTTCGCATGTCGTATTTGGCGGAAATGAATATCACATTAAAATGTTTAATAAAACACCGAAAACTTATTAATTGTTGATAAACGAGCCAAAAAGGAAAACTGATGGAATGTTTGACATGATTGACGTTTAGTTTCCGAAAAGAAATAATTTTCCCCATAATTACGAAAAAGTTTGTAAATGTACAAAGATCGTTTTCTTAATGTAATGTTTAAGCTAATGCTGTACTATGTGCAACAATGTTAAGTAATATCCAAAAACAAAATATCTCTGAGCATTTCGTATGTAAATGAAAAACGTAACTAAATTTAAAATAAAATTCGGACATAGTACATTGAGTTTAATTTAGATTATTGTTATGTTAACCATTTTCTTGTAGACATATTACCCATAAAGATACAAAACATGTCGGTGATAATCACTTGTACCATGCGTGTTCCAGTTCGAAAAGAAATCATTTTTCGCAAATTGGAAGAAGGTAGTGAAAATGGCTAAAAATAACCGCAATACAATTTTGCCCACGCAAACAAGCACTAAGAAGCATGATTTTAATTGTTATATGAAAGGATTTCGATGTTAAAACCAGAACCTGAACATTGATTATACAATTATAATAAAACAAGGGGACAGTTTGATTGTCCCGGAATAAGTTAAACACGACTGAACTGGTGACCGCCAGCGAAAAATCACGTACAAGTATCTACGGTAGCGCCGTGTGAAAGCTTTCTCTACGTATTTCACACTTTGCTACGGGCAAACCATTCAATACAATTACTAAATCTATTCATAATAACCAGACAAACGGGTCATTGGGTTAGGAGTTGTTTCGTATCTATATTTTAATGCATTTTGTAGAAATTTGTCTAAATCTAAACACCGCAAGCATTAAGTGGCGTTCCTAATGGAATTTTTCTTATAGTTATTATTCCATTAATGTAATTCTTTTACATTAAAGTTTCTATCTAAAATTATATAGCAGTAAAATGTAGAGTAAATACATGTAAACATACTAACGTTTTAACATTCGAAACAAATGATCATAAGTGTTATTACTATTGTAATCTCATAGCGAAAATAATAGCTCTTAAATGTACTATACTAACGGTTGACATGTGACGTCATAATGACATTGCACATGAATCTTCAAAAAATAATACATTATGATTATGCGCGTCGGTGGGTCTCACATAGCGATTACAAACCGTTGCGGTAGGTTAAAAAGATATTTTAAGCAAAAACGAGGATATTTGAACCTAAGAGGCACATCAAAACTCATAATACTTTTTAAATACGACTTACAAAAACTTGAACTTTCTAAAACTAAAAAATAAATCGAATACTATTGTCATGTAATCTCCACCAACCCGCATTGAGTCAGCAAAATGGAAGACGGTCCAAATCCCTTCCCTGTTGGGAGAGGTGTATGGTCTATTTTCATCTTAATTTGCCAAAAACATTAGGAATTCAAATTTGAATCATAAAGGATCTTACTAAACAGTAATCCGATTCAATAAAGAAAAAATCGAAAATCAGCAACAATTTTTATTGTGTTTTTTTTAACTAACATAAGAAGTATTTTAACAGCCATTGGCTCTTTTACTTTATCCGTTCGTTAGACAATATGTTATAAATGTTACAGTTGTCGAACTGCTACGATAGTTAAAAGGTCGTAAAGAAGTATTTTGAAACATGCACATGAACCGCTACCACATCGTAACGGGTGCAATAACTGAAAGTGCTTCTAATCCGCGCCGATAAAAGCTATCCGATGCGTGCATGTTTTGGATGATTTCAACTAATTCAGCAGCCGATAAACAGTTACCTTGGTAACGGTACATATTATAATTTCTATACATTTCACCTCATTGTTGCGTTGTGCGGTACGCGTCGACCGTGAGAAAATAATATTAACGAAACTGCCCTAAAATTTATGTGGTAACGCAATTCTCGTGAATAAAATTATACTTGTCACGTAAATTTCCGCGAAATTATGAAATTTTTATGCCAGAATACTTTAAATAAATACAAATACAAATATACTTTATTGTGCACTATCACAGAGTTACAAAAAAAGAAAGTACATAAGGATTTTCACAA